>ML792203.1:266803-304954 GCA_009831015.1 Picea engelmannii
CGGAATGAGGTAGTTTACAAAAACCACCCTCATACACGTGTCGGCGTATCATTCCAGCGGACCCCCCGAAACCTCTTACCACCTAGGGGGGGGGTCCGGAATACCACTTTTCACAAGAAAAACTGCTTTTGCCATGTTTTTGCTAATTTTGCCTATTTCAGAATGTGTTCTTCCGGAGGAGATTATGAGCAAACGGAGATGGATTTTAAAAATCCGAGAGAGGTTTTTTCTCAGCACGGGCTAAGGAACAAAAACCTCTCTCATTTTTTTCAACGGAACTACGAGAAGGGATAATCAAAGACATATTTGAGGCCTATTTTTCCAAATTTGCAATTTTCCATTTCAGTCCCGATCTTGCAGGAGCGGTTACGGCCAGCTGGGGACGAATTTGGTGAAACCGAAGGAGGTTTTTTTCCATCACATGACCATATAAAATAACCTCTTTAAGTTTTCTCCCAGGTGTCATCATTGAAGAGAAAATCACATCTTCTTGGACCCCTTTTCGCAGAAAACTGGTCCGTTTTTCATGGCAGAAAACTCCAAATTTTGTGGGAGTAGTGGCTATTTTTGGCCGAGGCGGTTGAACCGAATTCTGAAACTTATTGAGGAGACCTCTCTTATTTATAGATATGATTTGTAATGTAATAGGGTTGATCATTCAGGGAACGATGATGAATTTGTTATAAAGCAGCTCACAGAGCCAACTATAGTTTTTTTTATCAATTCAGATAATACAGTCGCAGCAGTTACAGGATTCTTGTGTCAAGTATATTGGTGAAGTGCTCCTCCAGTAAATTGTTTTCTATGTCTCCATATGTTTTATTTCCTTATTATTTGACAAAAGATTATGAGCAGAATTTTTTGTAAGATACACTCTGTTTCTGGCTGTGGATAATATCAATGTTTTCTTCTGATATTCAGTGGCAGAATTCTTCATTGCTCATTTGCTAAATTGATCATTTCTTTTTCCTCCTCTTTCATCTCATTTAATTTTACCAGATCCAGTAATTTGCCTACCTTTCCCTGTAAATATGTCTGTAGGATTTGTTTGTGATTAAATCTTAGTTTGTGACTCCATTTCCCATGGTTTCTTTTCACTGCTCTTACCAATTTAAAAATCCAAATTTTGAACCCATTAACTAGCCTAATACCTCTTCAAACAAAGCTATATCAGATAGAGAGATCCCTCTATTAGTCTTGGAGGGATAGATCCAAGACTCGAAGTGGTTTTGATGTTGCCTCTGTGACTGCCTCATAGCCTTGGGTAAATTACAGAGTGCTGACACCTACATCATACTCCCCTTGACAAAAAATCATGGATTCCTATCCATGATATCCTCTATTGACTTTCCCTGCTTCTAGATAGTAGTTTCATTTTCCCAACTGGCATATTCTATTGGTCATCCCTTCCATTTGACTAGATACTCAAAATAATTCTTCCTCCTGGTCTTCTTGCCAATCCTCTGATCCAAAATCTTCTCCATCTATAGCTTCTTTTCCACATGCATCTACTTCTCCCACTGAATCTTTCCTTGATCTTTTGATCCTTCTGTGTCGTCTTTCCTGTAAGGGTACAGGTTTGAGACATTGAATATGGGTGAAATGCCCACACCATCTGGAAACTCGATCTCATAGGCGTTTGCATCAAACTTACTCAAGATCTTACAGGGTCCTATCTTCTTCATCTTCAATTTGTTATATGTTCCCTTAGGGAACCTTTCCTTCCTGAGATGTGCTAAAACCTGATCTCCCACTTCAAATTGAAGTTCCTTGCGATGATGATCAACTATGTGCTTGTATTTCTGGTTAGAAATCTGTAATTGTTCTTTACAGTATCCATCATGGGTGCACAAATCCCACTGAAGTCTCTAATGAACTTTCTATAAAAACTTTCTAAACCATGAAAGCTCCTTACCTCGAACATGCTCCTTGGTGACGACCACTCCCTGATTTCTTTCACCTTCTCTGGATCCGTCTTTAGTTCATTTGAAGAGATCATGAAACCCAAATAAATGAGTTATGTATTCATAAAATAGGACTTCTTCAATTTGATCAACAGTTTCTCCTGCTAGAGCCTCCTCATTACTAGTGTTAGGTGCCTCAAATGCTCCTCTTTAGTCCTGCTAAAGATCAGTATATCGTCCAGATATACAACCATGAAATTGCCAATGAAATATTTCAGAATTTCATTCATCAACCTAATAAAAGTACTTGGGGCATTCATTAAGCCAAATGGCATAACTATCCACTCATACAGACCTTCATTCATCTTAAAGGTTGTTTTCCATTCATCACCTTCTCTCATCCTAATCTGGTGATATCCACTTTTTAGATCTATCTTAGAAAAGAAATTTGCTCCACTTAAGAAATCGATTAAATCATCCATTCCGGGTAAAGGAAATCTGTACCTGATGGTGATCTTGTTAATGGATCTCGAGTCTATGCACATCCTCCATCCTCCATCTTTATTTGGGCTTAACACAGTTGGTACTATGCATGGGCTCAAAATTTCTCTGACTAAACCCTTATCCAACAATTCTTGGACTTGGTTCTTCACCTCCTCATTTTATCGAGGTGTTAATTCGTACACTGCCTTGTTCGGCAGGCTTGCTCCTAGTATCAATTCGATATGATGACTGATACTCCTGATGGGTGGCAATGAGTTTGGCAGCTCATCCACCACTATATCAACAAAATTATCCGGCAGCTCCTGAACTTGTTCAAGCAAATCATCCATTGATGTACTCGTAAGGATGACTCTAGGCTTCCTCACCACGGTGAACTGCATCTCCTATTTTTCCTTGACTTATTTTAGGAGTTCCTTCCCACTCATGAGAAGTATTCTTGTGATAGCTTCCTCGTCCTCTCTCTTCTCCTCCATTGGCAACAACATATGCATCCTACCATTTTTCTCCAATGTATATGTATTCTTCCTTCCATCGTGAATGACATTTATGTCAAACTTCCATGGTCTTCCCAACAAAATCTGGCATACTTCCATGGGAATTACATCACATAGGAATTCATATTGATATCCTCCTATTTTAATCTCAACCAGGAATTGTTTAGTGATCATTACCTGGTGTCCTTTTTGCAGCCATGAGACTTTGTATGGCCTTGGATGTGCAGTTGTCTTAAGCTCCAATTTCTCCACCATCTCTGTGGATACTAGGTTGTCAGTACTCCCACTGTCAATGATCACCTTGCATACTTTTTCCTTAGTCTTGCAAGATGTCCTGAAGAGATTGTTTCTATGCATTGGCTTTTCAATTTCTGCCTTTGGTTTTAAGAGAACTTTTCTCAACATCAGGGATGCTCCATCCTCTGCTCCTTCTTCTTCAACATCTCTTCATTGTGCTTCTGAAATGTGAGCTTCTCCTCCTTCCTTCTTCTTCTCAAGACATTCCCAAGACATGTGCCCTATCTTTCCATAGTTATAACACCTTACTCCTCCTCTGTCTCTTCCTCTAGAAGAGTTTCTTCCACCACTCTGTCTCCCTAGTGAACTTTCTCCTCGTTCTGAGTGATTGTGTGGTTTCTCACCCTCATCCTTAGACTATTGTGCTCTATCATGGTTAAATCCCTTGCTTTTCTTGGGATCGAGCCTTTACCTCTTCCTCGCTGGTTCTGTTTTCTAGCCAGCTTCTCCTCTGCCTTTAGCACAAATTGATAAGCATCTTCCATAGTCCTCACTAACATCATGCTAATTTCATTCTGGATTTCATATCTCAATCCATTTATATATCTGGAAACTCTTTCTTCTTCTCTCTCCCTTTGTCTAGTTCTGATGTTCATCCGGTAGAAATCCTCGGCATACTCCTTGACTGTCACCCCTTTCTGTCTCGGGTTTTGTAGCTTCTTGAACATATTGATCTGGTAGTCTTTGGGTATGAACTTAGCCTTCAGTTTGGATACCATCCTATCCCAACTCTTTATCCTCTATTTTCCTTTACTTCTCCTCTCATCCTGTAGTTCGTCCCACCACAGTGCTGCATGACCTTTTATCCTGGTGATTGCCTGCTTCACCTTCTTCTCCTCATCGAAATCTTCATAGTCAAAGTGTTTGTCCATGGACCTTATCTAGTCCAACAGTTCTTCAACATCTAGATTTCCCTCGTACATGGGGACCTCTATCTTAGCTTTGCCTCCCAATCTGGCAACTACTCTCAACAAACATTCTTCTGCAGCATCCTCTCCTATAGCTTCTTCAACCTCAACCTCTTCACTTTCTGCATCACTGAAATCCCCAATGTCAGGTGATATTCTCTATGTTACTTCCATTGTTTCCAATCAGGCGTGAAGCTCTCGCATCTCCCTCTCTATAGCACGGTTGGCTAAAGGCGACTCTCTTTTTCTTGGCGGCATTATGTTGACTATCTATCACACATAGAGTATAGCTCCAAGTTCTCTGTCTCCTTCTTTTCCTCCTTCTCCTGAAGTCTACAGACAAAAAAATATTGCTCTGATACCACTTGATGCAGACCCCCTATCCATCTTAAGGGCTATGCAACCTCCCGGTTAGGATCTTCTGATTTCGGAGCCGAAATGGTTCTTCTAGTTCCAAACTGGAATCCTTTGAATGAATACACAGGTCCCCCACAAATGCTCAGTTGGATTTTCCAAGCACCAGGCGTGAGCTCCCACAAAACACGACCAAGAGTCGTGACCTTGAGCTAAGCCAAAAAGGGCACTTGTCCTGGATCGAAACTTCACAAGTCAAGCATCCCGTCCCTTTGTCCTTCGAATCCCTGGTCGTCGAAATGCCGAAATATCATGGAACGAGACTTCATAAGTCAAGCGTCTCATCCCTTCGTCCTTCGAACCCCCAGTTGCCGAAGTGCCGAAATATAGTGGGCTGGGGCTTCACAAGTCAAGCGTTCCATCCCTTCATCCTTTGAACCCCTGGTTGCCAAAATGTCGAAATGTCCCAACACCTATTCCTTTAGGTTTTCATGTTTCATGAAATCAGAATGCAAGGGATATCTTTGCTCCTTAAAATCCTCGATTGAAGAAATGCTGAAATGTCCCAGTGCCTATTCCTTCGGGTTTTCATGTTTAGTGAAATCAGGGTACAAGGGATATCTCTTCTCTTTGGAATCCCCGATTGCCAAAATGCTGAAATGTTCCAACGCCTATTCTTTTGGGTTTTCGTGTTTCACAAAATCCGGGTGCAAGGGATATCTCTACTTCTTGGAATCCCCAGTTGCCGAAATGCCGAAACGCCGAAATGCCTTGGTGTTCAATCAATGACTCAAATAATCCTTGGGATATACGGTCCACATTTGACCTCGTTATTTCGCTATTTTTCTATTTCGCAACTCGGGGTTTTGGGAGACAGGGACCTCTATCCTTCTAATTGGTGATAACCGAAATCGCGAAATGGACCAACGATCCAGAGCTACCTATAATCGACGGTTCACGTCGAATCGTGATTTCATGATTCGAGGTTTTGAGAGACAAGGATATTTGTCCTTCCAACTCATGGTACCCAAAATTGCGAAATTTACCAACGATCCAGATCTATTTCAGATCGATGGTCACTATTCCTCCTGAGATTTGGACGTCAAAAATCCCTCGTCGCTAACCTCCTCACAGCTCCACCTTATCCAATGGCTAGTGGGGTTTCGACGTTTCTCCTCAAGGACTCTCCACCATCTGTTCATATCTTTGGGATCTCCCCTCTCAGATCTATGCAATGTTAAAGTCTGCGATTCTCCCTCAAATCAGACGGTCTACGGGATCTTCCACTGTGATCCAACGCTCAACAATGTTCTTCCTCCTTAGCTTTTACTCGCTTTAGATTTAGAGATTTTCCAAGTCTTCGAAGGCTTGAACTTCGCTTCTTCATAGGAGATGGGTTTTTCTGGGTCTCAATAACGCTTCCTTGAAACATTATTTCTCTTGAGCTTCGCCTTGTGTAGGCCTCGAATTCCTGCACACTCCTTGCATCTAAGGGATTTCGATAACTCAGATCCAAGGGGCTTCTCATAGAGAGATTCCTCCTGATCTCCTGGTGTTCTCTCCTTACTCAATGCACACCTTGCAGCGCTTCAATGAACAAAAACAATTGAAACTGGAAAACTCACAGTCACCGTCTCATTCACTTGTTTATGGGATACAATGATAACAGAAAAGACAAGAAAATGTAAACACAATTGCACAACATGCATTTGGATCAATTTCCCCTCTTGTTATATTCACCAGTGCCTAATGGCTACAAAATACATTCAAAATTACAGTAACTCAAAAACTGAGATCTCCTGCTAACTCGCAGTTCTCTCTTACAATTAATTTATCTTTGTATTACAACTCTCTCTAACTGGGTGTACAAACTTCTACATAACTAAAAAATGTTTCTAGGGTTTCCCCTGGCTACTTGCGTACTCTAAAATTCATCCTACACTATCTTAGTTCAGTGGCATTCCAAAGCCGAAGTGGAAACTCCTGCTCTGTTTACAATTTCAAAACTTGCCTCAAAGGGTAAAATTCGGCACCGGTTCAAGTGTGCCTCCAAAGGTGAATTCCGACGCTGAGTGGAGGCAGATTCCGAAATTGGTTGTAACTACCCACGTTGAAGTTCTGGAAGAAATCTCACGTGTTGAGTGGTCCCGCCTCTATGTGCTTGCCAACGATGCTCCTGCATCAAGACCTCGTGCAAGGTAGAACTTGGAGACAAAACCACTTACCCCGTGGAAGGATTTGGACAAGCCTCCATCAAAATGAAAATAGGTAACTATGTTCACTTAATCAATGTTTTATATGTACCTGGTTTAGAAAAGAATCTTGTATTGATATCTTTCTTAGAAGACAAAGGAAACATAATAGATTTCGTGGATTAAAAAGTGTTATCATGGCATAAAGACTCCAGCATAGAGAATGTTAGGGTTATTGGAAATCGTGAAGGAAATCTGTATAGACTACTAGAAAAAAATGAATAATCTCTTGTACACAATGAAGTCAACCCCAATTATCTTTGGCACATGAGGTACACTCACATTAACTATCAAGCATTACCCTTTCTCGAAAAGATGGTTGAGGGAATACTAGAGTTGCAGTCTACACATGAAGGAATCTGCAAAGGATGTGCTCTTGGGAAGAATATCAAGAAACCATTCCCAGGCAACAACAACAGATCTAAGGAGATTATAGATCTGATACACTCATATGTTTGCAGTCTGATGCCAGTTAAATATCTAGGAGGATCTTCTTACTACGAAATCTTCATAAATGACTATTCAAGAAAGACTTGGCTATATCTACTAAGGACAAAAGACGAAGTATTCAACAAGTTTCAAGAGTTCAAAGAAGAAATAGAAAACCTCACTAATAATAATATCAAGACGCTAAGAACCGATAATGGTGGAGAATACACATAAAAGGAATTCTTTTCATTCTGCAAATCGACAGGGATTAGGAGGGAGTTGACTGTTCCTCATAATCCTCAACAAAATGGTGTAGCACAAAGAAAGAACATATCCATTGAAGAAACTGTAAAATCCTTACTAAATGATCAAGGTCTATCCATGTTCTTATAGGGAGAAGCAACAATGATAGAAATATATGTGTAGAACAGAAGTCCTCATCGTATTTTGAAGGACATGAAACTAGAAGAATCTTTCTCAGGTAAGAAACCTAATGTGGAAAATATAAGAATAATTGGATGTCCTATCTACTCTCACATTCCCAAGGACAAGAGGAATAAACTAGAACCTTCAAGGAAGAAAGGGATATTTGTGGGATATAGTGATTCATACAAATCTTATAGAATATATATTCCAGAACAACACAAGATCGAAGTCAACAGAGACGTAACTTTCAATGAGAATATGGCCTTCAAGAAATCCATAGAAGAAACTATAGAAGAAGAAGAGATTGAAGAACTTAATGAAGAAAACACAGAAAATGAAAATGACAAAAAGGAACATTATCATCCTATGGATCCATGTGAAAACATTGATTCATATATCGTACCTAAGACCAAGAAAAGAACAGCTTGTCTTGAAGAAAACTTACAAGATGCAGAAAGACTCAAGGTTCCAAAAGGAACATTCATAAAGAGTAAAAGACCTAAAATATTCTCAAGTTATGCAACATACATGATGAAGCTTCTAGATGAAGAACCTACCACATTTGAAGAATCATTTTAAAAGGAACAATGGAAAGAAGATATGACAGAAGAGCATCAATCCATTATGAAAAATGAGGTATGGGAAATTGTACCTAGACCTAAAGAAAAATCGGTGGTAACTTCAAAATAGGTATACAAGATCAAACATGCAACAGAAAGAAGCGTGGATAAATACAATGAAAGATTCATATCCATAGGGTTCTCCTAGAAGGAGGGAGAATATTATGATGAAACCTTTTATCTGGTGGCTAGATACACTTCCATCAGAGCTATCATATCTCTTGTCGCTTCCATGGAATGGAACTTACATCAGATGGATGTAAAGAAAACTTTCCTCAATGGAGATATTGAAGAAGAAGTATATATTGAACAACCTCAATGGTTTGAGGTACATTCTAGAGACACTCATGTTTGCAGATTGAAGAAATATCTATATGGACTCAAGCAAGATACAAGGGCTTGGTATGCCAGAATGGACAACTATCTAATGAGACTTGGTTTCTCCAAGAGTCATGCAGATCCAAACCTTTATTACAAAGTCGTGGACAATGCACCTATGATTCTACTATTATATGTTGATGAACTATTCATAACAGGTGAAGAGTCTCTTATTATCCAGTTCAAGAAGGAATTAGCTTCTGAATTTGATATGAAAGATCTAGGTCTCATGCATTATTACTTGGGACTAGAAGTATGGAAAAAGCGTGGTGAAGTATTCCTTGGACAAGGAAAGTGCGCAATAAAGATCCTTCATAAATTTGGAATGATGTATTGTAAGTCCATGAACACTCCTATGAATGCAGATATAAGAAAAGTGAAAGTTACAGATTCTGATCCAGTAGATCCATCTCTATATCGACAACTAATTGGGTCATTGATGTATTTGGTAAATACTCGACCAGACATCTGCTTTGCCATGAATACACTAATCCAATTCTAGGTGGAACCAAGACATGAGAATTGGATAGCTGCAAAGCATGTATTAGGATATATTCATGGAACAATAAACTATGGTTTGAGATATACCACATCCAGTGATATACAACTTCATGGATTCACAGACTCAGATTGGGCAGGAAGTGAAGAAGACAAAAAGAGCACTTCAGGTATGTTTTTCATCTTGGGCTCCGCTATGATATCTTGGGGCAGCATGAAACAAAAGTCTATCACACTCAACATAGCAAAAGAAGAGTATATCGCATCACGTGAAGCATACACTAAAGAAATATGGTCAAGGAAGTTAATCTCTGATTTATTTGATCAGATTCTAGAATCGACCATAATACATTGTGATAATCAGAGTTGTATAAGATTATCAGAACATCCCATATTTTATGAAAGGTCGAAACACATTGAGATCAAATACTACTTTATTTGAGATAAAGTCCAGGAAGGAGAGGTAAATCTCGAGTATATCCCCACTGACGAGAAGATAACAGACATTCTAAAAAAACCTCTATCTAGAATAAAGTTTGCATATTTCCAAGAGAATATGGGGATCGTGGAAATAACTCCCTTAGATGAAAGGGAAGACTCTCTAGGTTAGGAGGGAGCACTAAAAATATTATTGAAAAATATTTTTGAAAAATATTATTGAAACATTTATATTTGTGATTGAAAAATAGTCCAAATTGGACAGATTCTTTCCTGTTCAGAAAGTGGATTGAGATTTTTGATGGACAACGATTCCCCATTATGGTTAACATGGGAAATGGTCCATATTGTTGATGTATCATAGAAAATGACTTCCCATTGTGGTTAACATGGGGAGTGGTCTAGGGCAGTCTCTCTTCTTGAGGGTTACTCAAGAAGACTGGCCCGCCTCACCGGACAACTATTTCTCATTGTGGTTAACATGAGGAATGGTCTGTTTTGGAGGTTGATACAGGACAATATTTTCATCTTGTGTTTAATAGAGGAAATGGTCTAGACAATCATTCCTTAGGGTTTATACATTCTCTCCAGGGTGCACTTTGATTAGTGTAGGAAGAATGGCCCAGGGTGGGGAATGGTCCAGGCTCAACAATCAGGGACAAACATTCCTTAGGGTTTATACATTATCTCTAGGGTGCACTTTGATTAGTGTAGGAAGAATGGGCCAAGGTGAGGAATGGTCCATGACTCAGAAATAAAAAAAAATCATTCTTCCTTTTTTGAGAAGAATAGGGAAGATAGCCCATTGTTGATGTTCTATACTGAGGGAAGATATTCTTTCATATCTCACAGATGTGAGTGAAAGATTGGCCCAGATGGTTCAATTTATTTTAACAATATTTTTTGTGCAGGTTGTCATCAGATGATTGTTATGGAGACTTCCTGTCTCCAAATAGTACATATATACTACTGTGGTGGATATGTTCCACTGTTTGTGACTATGTGTCACGATTTGAGTAGTTGTGTACTACTGTGGATAGACACAATTGTGTTCTATCAATTGATATTGTACTAGTTGTCATAGGAGATTATCCAGTTGGATAATAATGACGGTGCTTGTGATACTACGAGTTGAATGGTCTGTTTGTGCTCAAGACCATACCTCCCTAGCTAGGAGGGAGTGTGAACATTATGGTAGCTTCGGGAGGTATGAACCTCTATTGTTACCTATGATGAGATTAGAATATTCCAAGAGGAAGCAAAGAAGTAAAGGAAACCCTAGATGAGATGTCGGTTGTAGAAATATAATTAATATGAATTAATTAGCACCCAGAAGGAGAAGTCGGCCCCAGTAAGTCTGTCAGAACCACTATAAATAGAGGGCACCAATTCTCATTATTCACATTCTCAGAATTGCAGAGAGCTAGTTATGCACACTGTAGTTGGCATTTTTTGTGCGCAAGTTTCTGGGGAAGGTGTTGCGCCAGTTTCTGGGTGGGACTATCTGATCACCTTTGGTTTCTACTCTTGATTGGTGCATTAGCCTTTCTTGGCTATTGATTGCTACCAGTATTCTTCTTTGTCAAGGTCAAGGTGCTCGAAGGGTGGCTTCGACCTATGGTTGTGTGACAAGGGTATTATCAATGGTAAAACAAGAACAATCCTCCATATTATTATAAGAAGAAGAGTGGTGGCACCGAGTGCAACTTTTGATGACTTTTATTTAGAATCGTAGACATGATATCTCAGACAAAGGAAAGCTAAGAAGAGACACCAAGAAAGTTTGACAGAATGAGCAGAGGCTCAACCCCAGTGTTGACTAGCCCCTTTTGACTTAGGTTTCTTGTGTTTTTTTATTTTTTCATCTAGCATACTTCATAATCTCTCTACCATGTGCAACTTCTTATATCTAGGAATTTTTAGTCTTAGCATAGTCCAACTTTTTTGGTTTTGGTCTGTATAGTCTAGCCAACATAACTTTGGCCTTGCGTGGCACTCTAGTTCTAGATCCTTTCGTTCTATGTTTATTATAGCTTAATTTTTTTTGCATGGACATGATGAATTTTAAGGCCATGTGGAAACATTGGTTTCCCATGAGGGAAATGCTATCACAACGTCCTATGATAACAAGACAGATGTAATGTTTATGCTTAGCAGGTTTTAATACAAATCCTAACTTACAAAAAAAAAATTACATTAATAATTAAAGTATTACTTACTTAATTAATTATTACAATAATAAAGTAATATTTAAAATAATACATGAATAACACATTATTAAAAAAATAATACATAAACACATTATGAAAGAATTAATTCATAGTAAATATATATTAAAGTAATAAAGTATTAATAACATTAATAAATAAAAAAATATATTAAAACTACTTTATAACATTATTACATAAATACAAAACACAAATGTATAAAATTTTTACATTAAAATATCAACACATTCATACAATATTCATGAATACATTAATACAATATGTTACATTAATAAATTAATAATAAAGTAATGCATTAAAAATACATTTAAAAAATATTAATACATTTTTTGTTTGTTTGTTAGAAATGTCCGTTACTTTTTTAATTTTTGGGTGTCTCCTCTTCACTAAACACGTCGTAAGGGTATTGAAATTGAGCCGCCGAGCAAACAAAACCCACACCTTAACCACTTGAACTAGTGGGAATTGATAAAAGTATTAATACATTGAATTTATACTTTATACTATATTAAATTTGTTATTAGCACTTTATTATTATTAATGTATTAATACTTAAACTTAAACATTTCATTAATGTATTAAATAATAATACAATAATAATTTAACGCATTAAGATATTTGTGTATGAAGGCATTGGATAATATACCATTATGGTTGGTCATGGTTGAACTTCACCATGCTTGGCTATGGTTGACCATCAACATGGTTGACTATGGTTGAACTTCACCATGATTGGCTATGGTTGACCATCACCATGGTTGACTGGCCGGGGTGGAATATGGTTGCTCATGCCCATGGATGAGCTTCGTAGACCATGTGGAGACGATTATGGTGGGCGATGTTGATTATGTTGATGAATAAATGAAGTACATTAATAAAGTACTAAAACATTACTAAAGTAATAATAAATTAATACAATAATAATGTATTAATAATTTAATGTGAAAATACATTAATATACTAAAGTACTTATGTATTAATTAGTTAATATGTTAATGACCTATTAATTAATGTATTAATGTGGTTGTTTGTTACATTATGGCATTGGAATAGGTTTGACACATTCCAATAGTGGGTTATGTTCGTGATATTGTGACATTGGGAAATGTTCTTCTCATTATAATGTTGGTCTATGTTTTTCACATTGATACATTGGTTTGTGTACATCACATTGAAACAATGGGTTCTCGTTGTGACATTGTGATGTTTGGAAATGTTTTTCACATTATGACGTCAGGATCTATGCATTGCATTGTGATGTGAGGATATGTTTGTCACATTGCAACAACATGACAATGTTCATCACATTGCGATGCACATTTATGTTCATCGAGTTGCGACGTTATTATTCATATTGCAAAAACAAAGAAATGTTCATCACATTGTGACATTTTTTTATGTTCGTCACCTTGCAAACATAAAGGGACATTGAAATGTATTAATAATTAATAAAGGAAGTACTTTAATAAAGCATTGAAACATTTCTAAGGTAATAATAAAGTAATACATTAATAATGTATTAATAAGTTGATGTGATAATATATTAATGTACCAAATTACTAATGTATAAATTAATTAATACATTCATGATCTATTGATTATTGTACCAATGTGGTTGTTTGTCACATTATGGCGTTGGAATAGGTTTGACACATTTCAAGAGTGGGTTATGTTTGTGACATTGCGTTATTGGGAAAGGTTAGTCTCATTGCAATGTTGGTCTATATTTTTCCCATTGCCACACTGGTTTGTGTACATCACATTGCAACAATGGGGTGTGGTCGTCACATTGCGATGTTTGAAATTTTTTGTCACATTGTGATGTGAGGATATGTGCATCACATTCCTACATGAGGATAGGTTCGTCACATTGCAACAACAGGACAATGTTCATCACATTGCAATGTCTGTTTATGGTCATCACGTTATGATGTTACAATTCATATTATGACAAGAGGGAAATGTTCATCACATTGTGACATTCATTTATGTTTGTCACATTGCAACGTTACTATTCACATTATGAAAAAAGGGATTTGTTCATCACATTATGACATTTTTTATGTTCAACACTTTGTGACGTTATTATTTTTGATATATTTCAATGATACTATGTTTTCCATAGTGGGATGTTATTATGTTCGTCACATTGCAACACTACTATGTTGGCCATGTTGTAACATCCATTTTTGTTCATGACATGACATCATAATGTTTTGTTTTTGTCACATTATGGCGTTGGTGATTGTCGGTTATGTTCGTGACATTTCCACAGTGGGAAATGTACTAATGTGGTTGTTTGTCACATTATGGCATTGGAATAGGTTTAACACATTCTTGATCTATTAATTAATTTACTAATGTGGTTGTTTGTCACATTATGGATCTATTAATTATGGCATTGGAATAGGTTTGTCACATTGTGGATCTATTAATTATTGTACTAATGTTGTTGTTTGTCACATTAAGGCATTGGAATAGGTTTGAAACATTCCAAAAGTGGGTTATGTTCGTGACATTGTGACATTGGGAAAGGTTTGTCTCATTGCAATGATGGTCTATATTTTCCGCATTGCCACATTGGTCTGTGTATATCACATTACAAGAATGGGTTGTGGTCATCACATTGCGATGTTTGAAAATGTTTGTCACATTTTGATGTCAGGATATGTGCATCACATTGCTATGTGAAGATAGTTTCGTAACATTGCGACAACAGAACAATGTTCATCACTTTGCAATGTATGTTTATGGTCATTGTTATCACTGAAATTTCGTCCGCACATGGCGACAAGAACTCAACATCGTCAAACAGTAATGAAGTCATTCATGGCACTTAATTAATTTCACAACATTGCAAAAAGGTCAAAAACTATACAAAGTAACCAAAAATTGGAGGGCGCTTGACAGAAGTTTGGTGGGCGCGCACATGCGCGGAACAGGAATGTACCATGTGCGCATACGCGCATGATGCGCGGATGTTGACGCAAAAACCCGCGCACCTGCTAAACGACTCATTTATTGGATTGGTCGGCCTCCCAACCACTTATGGATCAGCTCCCAAGCCAATTTGACCCTCAAATCTGAGCTGAATCCGCATGGTAGGTTGGTCAAAGACCTAATGAAGCCCTAAAGAGCCCCTTTTCACACTTCAAAGGAGTTACATAATCACCCAATGCTATGTTGTAAAAAGCCATGAAGAAACATCATTTTCTCAAGGAATTTCATGTAATGTTATGCTGCTTAGATTGTTTTAAGGACTCACTCCTTGGAAATAACACATTAGCACCATTTCATTGAGCTATCCACCTCTCCATTGAGTGGATGTGCTTGGGAGTTCTTTCACCATCATTTTCATTTTTCTTATTGTAAGGAGAACAAGTTTGTGAGGGCACAAGAGCCTTCCTTTGGAGGAAGAAGGGACTCATAGTCCCCTTTCTTCATTGTACTTTGATTTCATCAATTGATCAGCCTAAAAACATTGGCGATATTGGTCTTGTTGTCTTTGTTATTTCTTTATCCATATGCTTATGATTTTAGTTTGTATTAGTTTATTCTTTCTTACAGTTTTGTTTTTATTTCTCTAACCCTTTCCTCTAAAGTTGTCATGCTCAGCAAGACCCAACTGGGCATGTAAGCACCTCTTATTTGCTCACAAGGTGACGAATTGGGTGCAAACAGATTGGCGACCATACTGAGGAGAAGGTATCAATTCCTCCCTCATTTGGATTTATTTTTATTTCCTTTTAGTTTGTTTAACTTGCAGGTGCAGAAACCAGCCTCTGCTGACCTGCTAACTAGTCAATTCACAAGAGAATTGAAAGAAATCCATCCGGATTTTTCTTTCTCGGCCCTTTGTCACAGGTGCGCGAGTATTCTACCCCACATATGCACATCGTGCGCGCATGCGTAGGAACACCAGTCTTTCTATGCATGCATGCATTTTCTGTCTCAATTCTGATAGCGCACATGCACTCTGTGCGCCTCTGCCTACACTAGGGGCCGCGCATCTGAACTAAATTTCTCATTGTAAGGTATTGGGATGTGGGGAAAGTCATTTTCCTTCTTAAGAATGATGTTATGCATGTTCTAAATACTGCACCACACTTAGACCCCTCATCTTATAAAGGGGATAGTCAAACAAACATAGGCACTTAGGTGGATAAAAATCAATTTCCCTTATTTGCTTTTTGCCACGTGGATGGCTTGCTTTGATTTATAATCTAAGGTGTACATCAATTTTAATCACATCTAATTCACATTTGGGACTCGAAATTGAAGTAAAAATCCTTGAGTATGCTCTTCTCTCGCACCTTCAAGCGATCTTGAGAATCATAAAAAGATTGTGAAAACAATCTCACCTCCCTTAACAAAATTTCAAAATATTTAGGGGAGGACAACGACCCTTCTTGGGACCCCTCTTAGTTTCATTTTTCAAACAAATTTTAAATTTGTAACGGGCCCATACATGCCCACATGTCACAAAGATAGAATAGTGGTTGGAATTTTTCTTTCTTAGATAAAAAAACTAGGAGAGTTTAAAGGTTTGTAACGCGCCCATACATGCCCACATGTACAATCTAGGATAGTTTCATGCTTTTTCTAGATTACATCATCATAGGGAGATAAAGGATAGTAACAGACCCACATGTCCACATGCTAGTTTCCTAGGGCTTTTGAATTCCGCAAGGTTGTACCAATGACATCTAGCTAATTAGGTAATCACACTCTTGTAAGGACCAAGCGAAGTCCACATGCAGCAAGGTGACATCTAAGTAACTAAAACTTGGCACACTTTCACTCACACACAAAAGTCACTCATCACTCACATAGCCTCTTCTTGAAATGTGGAGGTCTAAGTAAGTTTCATTCAAAGGGATTCCGAAAATACCCCATCTTTTCTTGACAGGACTATCCACTCCCACTTCTAATCAAACGAGGTTGGTTCTCACCCCCAGCCTCACAAAACAACATCATCTAAAAACTTTCTAAAAAAACTCACTAAGTTTACCTCCACAGGAGGTACCAAAAGAAAATTTTAGTCTAGGTAGGATTTCGGGGATAGGCATCCAAACAACTCCCCGCTATCTAGTTCTCACATTGATAAAACATAGTGGTTGTCAAATAGGGAACTTCAAAATCCTCCAAGTCCAGTGTTCCAATCACCATAAGGCAGGGAGATACCCGTGAAGGGTCGAAGGCCGAGGTCCGGTTGTTCTGTGCGTCCCCCCTTGAGGCACCCACCTCTTGGATGGGATCCAGCCTGTGACCCATTTCTTAGGCCGAAAATCTAAATGTCGCACTGTGACCGAGGCACCTAGTGACCAACTTTAGGACATCTACCCAGGTGGCGATTGTGGGCTGCAATTGCACCTTGATTGGATTTTGTGTGGCTATTGGGAAGTATCGCCAGCTCTTTCAGGATATGCCCCCTCTACCCCTCATTATAACCTATTGTTTCATCCTTCACTAGTTTCTCTTCCAGTGACTTCAGACCCCGCTGTTGAGTACTATTGGAAGGTCTAGTGCTATTTGAGAGGAAGGACGTTACATCTTCTAGGACACGTGTATTTGCTTTCTTTTGATTTCCCCATGCGGAAAAAACCCTCTTACCCACATATATGATTCTTTCTCATTTATGTATGATGCACATCTGATTACAGTTTGACTTTGATATATATATTGTGTAAAAAGTCACAGCAAAGACTCTTGTTTCTATATTTCTCTCACCACTTTGTCCACACATTCACACAACTAGTCTGACATCATAGGGGAACCACAGAACCCCCATCGTTCACGACGCTTGCTCAACCTCCCTCCTATATTAGGGGGAGTATCTGGTCGTACCCACTCATCGGTACCTCCTTCACACACTCCTGTGAGTGCTACTATCTTAGGATCATCTTTGCTTGGTTCTACATTACTTGGTTCCACTTCCCAAGGTCATACATTCACTCGCTCTCCTTTGCACGGAAGCGGGGGACCCACTTCCTCTAAAGGAGGGAGCACCAACCCACCTAGTCCCCATTAAGGGTCAGGTTCACAACACACTATGGCTGGAGCTAACCCTCCCCCCCCACTACAGATGCCATATTTGGCCTCTCTCAACATACCAGATCTCACCAAGCTTACCAATGATCCTATATTGCATGACGCCACATGGCCTGTAATGCCAACAAAACTTCCTTCAGACATCCCAAAGTTTGAAGGAAAGGCGGGGGATGACCCCGCCAACCATGTCATGACATTTCATCTATGGTGTTCTTCCAATAGCATCATGGATGATTCCATCATACTGCGATTATTTCAATGCACACTCACTGGCCCATCAGCCAAATGGTATGTCGAAGAAAAATCAGGGTCCCATTCGACCTTTGAGTCATTGGCCAAAGCATTTTTTACCTTCGTCCAATTACCCATCCGCCATGAAAACGGTCTAGAACTACTGTCTAACTTCAAACAAACCTCAGCCACCCACATCGCTGACCACATTCATGAGTGGCGTAGGCGATGTAGTTTGTGTAAAGTAGAAACCACCAAGTAGAAATGTCTTGACTGGTTTCTTAGATCACTTGTCTCTCTACTTGGTAAGGATGTCGCTTACACCTTCCCACAATCTGAAGAGGAAGCCATTAGTAAGGCCCAACAATATGACCTTATCTACACACAGTCAGGGTACTTATACATGGTACTTCCTGATCTTCCAAAACCTGTGCCATTTGGCCAAGAAAAACCTGGGATGTCTCACTCAGCAGACAGACTAATAGGTGCCACCACACACCATGGTCCACAACCCCAACCACCACTGATGTATGGAACACCTCAATACTCGCCTGCATATGGGGGCACCCCTTATTACCCCCCACCACCTTATCAACAACCATATCCTGTTGCTATACCTCCACCTATCAGTGGACCACCACAGGCACCTCCCATACATCCACCTATTCCCACAAATAGTGGTACTCCTTCAACATCCGCTTATAGTACTAGTGAAAGCACTCCACCTTCCTATGTACCTTATGGATCGGTACCACCAAAAAATCCATACTTCCCGTTTCCTGGTCCTCCACAACCCATGGCTCTCCCACACCCACATGCAGGGGTAAATTTTGTTCAACCTTCTGCTGCTCAACAATACCAAATTTTTGAACAGTTGAACACAGCCAACCCAACTCACCCTTCGAACAATGCCAAGAAGAAAGGATGAAACAAGAACAATAACAACCCTGGTCAAGGCGGGAATCAACCCCCACATCACCAACCCACTGGGGGCAATCAGAACCAAGGGAACCAAAACCCCCAAGGGGGCAATACTANAAAACCATATTCCCTTGTTCCCTTTGTGGTGAGTTCGGTCATTACACTCACCATTTCCCCCAGATCATTGATTTCAAATGATTGAAATATGCTGGGAGCCTTCCCCCTTCTCCTGCACAACCTGCCCCTCAGTAGGCACCACAACAATACGCGCAACAACCCCCTCCCGCCATGCTGCAAAATCCTATCCCACATCAAGGTGTGATAAACACCCAACATGATACACAACATCCCCCACCTCAGGTGGGTCAATACCACAACCCCAACAATCCGGCAAAGCAAACAATTCTCCTCACCAGTGAGGAAGAAATCCTTCTGCAAATGCATAATCGTCAGTATCATACTCCAGCTGAGTCTACTCCTATCTCTCCAGAGACAAACCTTACACAAACGGGACCCCCGTTGGTGATCCCTCGCCCTTCCATCGAACCACCAGTTCGCATCCCTCGCATCCCCTTGCACATGAATGTTCACAATCCACAGGCTAGGGCAGCTCATAACTATAGCTTGGTCAACGACTTAGCACAATCCCCGGCTACCATGCCAGTCTTGGAAGTCCTCCAGACTTGTCCTACACAACGGAAGTCTCTACTTTCTGCCTTGGTAGCAATCGACCCTGCAGACACTCGACTCATCACCTTTGATCTTGACAATAGCGAACCTCGTCTTCCCGCCCTCGTTTCTATTCAAATACCAGTAAAGATACGGAACATCACCGTTCATCGGTGTATCATCGATGAAGGTGCATCTACATGCATCATGTCCAAAACAGTATGGTAGAAACTGGGTTCCCCAGAACTCATACCCTCCGCCATCACATTATGAGCTTATGACGGATGACCATCATCTCTTGAAGGGCTCTTCCAAAATGTCCCCGTTGAACTCGGGGGAAAAACTATTCTCATTGACATCGAAGTTATCAACGCTCCGCTCGATTATAATATCTTGTTCGGATGTAGCTACATGTATGCTATGAAGGCAATGGCATCCTCCGTCTTTCGAACAGTCATGTTCCCCCACAACGGGAATATTGTGACCATAGACCAAGTCTCACATTATGAGACTAACCCCTCTGCCAACCTCGATAACATTCTTCCTCTCATTCACAAAAACCGAGATGCATATCCACTCGTCGAGATGGGTCCTGGGATTTTCAAAGATCCATCTTTATTAGGGACATACCATGGAGCACCACCACTCCTCCCCCCTAATCAAGTATGCGTTATCTCATCTAACAGAACTCACATGGAGGATGCTCGTCCTCCTCAGGAGGCTTCAGTCATTCCTGATGTCTCAAAAGTCGTAGAACCACTCCCACAAGAGCCTCCTGCGCACTCGTCGACCCCTACGGTCCACGAATCCACATCCCCTCAGGGGCATAGTCCCATTTGGGAAACAGTTCCCCAACCCCTCACTCAAATTCCCTTCTTTTACCCTCCACCAGGTATAGAAGCTTTTCAGGTAGCCGCAACGCTTACTCTACCCAATATGGTGTTAGCAATCCTATTTTGGTATTTACATCCACCAGAGATGGTCCCTTGACCATCCCTTCCCCCACAGGAAGGAATCCCCATGACGATTCCTGTCCTTACCCCCACTACCCCCATACTCCCTACCCCCCTTGCTACAACTGGGGGCAGGAGAAAGAATAAGGAGCCCATAGCTCCACTTCCTCCATGCATCCCACCACCTTGCACACTATGTGAGAAAGAGGATCACTAAACCAACAACTTCCCATCACTACCGGAATTACATAATTTGATTCCACTCAATCAAACTCCCACAACACCCGTCACTACTGCTAGTCCTACCACCACCCAACCTTCTAGTAGTAAAGGGTTGAGGTCCAAATTCGCGTGTGCTATCTGTTTCGAGTATGGCCATTACACCCATCATTGCCCAGCACTGCCACGTTTCCAGCAGACATTAGCTGTTGTACGTCAGAACTTTCAGAACGACCCACACCCTGCTACGTCCTCTACAACAAATATCACTGACATTCGTTATGTCACCACTTCATTCAATGAAGGCATGAGATGCCCTTGCTCTCTCTGCGATTCATTAGCACATTTTACATACCAGTGTCCTATGATCCTGGAATATCGACAACGTCAATTGGCTCTGCGTCACCAACCCGCAGAGGCGGTAATTGTCATTTCCTCACCACTCAAGGATCTTCATGTAATTTCTCCTGAACTCGAGGCACTCCCAATGCCTCCTTGGTTCTTAGATGATGTATCTAAGGATTTACCTCGTAACCCACCCAACTCTCCTGCTCATTCCCCCATGAAAACTCCCCACCCAACCACCACGGGTACCCCTCAGTACTTCAACATCTGGTTTATGTCGAGTGAACCCTCACCATCTCCTGGCATTGTTCCCCCTGCTTCTCCATCAGGGGGAAACCACACTTTCACCAAGGTCACTCCTCACGACCCCTTATATTCTCTTCGTTTCCAATGCGACGAGGAAATACTCGAAGAGCTACAATGCCCAGACTCTCCCTGGGACGCACTACATCATCGTGCTCTCTTCCTTCCACAGGAAGCCCTCATGCATCCTAACCAAAATCCCATTTACACGGTCGAAACCAAAGATTTTATCCCATCAGGGCCTATCGATTGGTTCAACAATCCCATTCCTGCCCCCGACGCTTTTGAAGAAGGTAATTTGGCCAATATTTCCCCCACCATCAAAATAGACATTTCCATTAAAATGGCATTGTCGAAGAAATCATCATTGGAGCCGCTTGCACTCCTCAGGAAATTGCCGCATTTAAAGCCCTCTTCCAGGAATATAGGGATATTTTCGCCTGGTCATACAAAAAAATGCCTAGCCTCGATCCCTCTATTGTCGAGCATCGCATCGACACCTAGCCTGACATCACACCAATTCGCCAGAAACAGCGACCGCTACACCCATCCAAGGCCGCGGCTATCAAAGCCGAAATTGACAAATTACGTATGACCAGGTTTATTTACCCCATCGCTTACACTTCATGGGTTTCCAATCCTGTACCCGTCGACAAAAAATAGGGCACTATCTGCGTTTGCACCGACTTTCGCGATCTCAATAATGCATGTCCAAAAGACAACTTTCCAATGCCTTTCATCGATCAAATTATCGACGACTGCACCGGCCACGAAGCTCTCTCCTTTATGGATGGATTCTCTGGCTACAACCAAATTCAAATCCACCCAGCCGATCAGTATAAAACCAAATTCATTACCCCGTGGGGTACTTTTTCATATCGTGTCATGCCCTTTAGCTTAAAAAACACTGGCGCAACTTTCCAGTGGGCCATGACATACATCTTTCACGATCTGGCTGCAATCATCCTCGCCTACTTGGACGACCTCACCGCTCGATCCAAGAAATGCACCCAACACCTCGATGATTTATGAATCATCTTTCAACGGTGTCGTCAGTACAACATCCGCTTGAACCCTCTCAAGTGTGTGTTTTGTGTCACCACAGGGCGCCTCCTCGGTTTTATCGTTTCCCAAAGTGGTATTACCATGGACCCCCTTAAAGTCAAATCTATCACCGAAATTCCACCTCCTCGGAATTTACGACAACTTCAGAGTCTACAGGGAAAAGATAACTTTCTTAGACGCTTTGTTCCTGATTACGCCATACGCGCACATGGTTTCCTTCTCTTACTACATCACGACATCCCTTTTTATTGGGACGACTATGCCCAACAGTCATTTGACGATCTTAAAGAAGCACTTTCAAATGCACCTTTGATTAGTGCACCTGACTACAATCGCGACTACATCCTCTACATATCAGCATCAGCTGTATCAGTAGCTGGCGTCCTCATCCAGCTCGATGATGACAATCATGAACACTTTATTTACTACGTTAGTAAGAACCTCTCAGGACCACCCTTGAAGTATAAACATCAAGAGAAACTTGCTCTTGCAGTTGTCCTTGCAGTGCAGAAACTGTGCCATTACATTCTGCTTCGCACCACCAAGGTCATCACAGATTCCAACCCTATGCAATACTTGCTCAGTCGTCGACAAGTTAACGAAAAATTCGCTCGATGGATCATTATCCTTCAGGAGTACGACCTCGAGTTCTCCACACCTAAGAGTAAGAAGGCCCTTGTTCTCGCCGAAATTGTAACGACCCTCCCCTCTGACACACCCAGTGCCCCTGTCAATACCGACTTTCCTGACGAACATCTCTTTTACATCGCTTTCGATGATCCTTGGTATGGAGACCTCCTCGTCTACCTACGAACTCAAAAGTTCGGTAACCACCTATCACGAGATGATCTTCGGCGTATTCTCCATCAAGCCCCCCGCTATCTCCTCATCAGAGACATCCTATATCGACGGGGTGTCGACACCATTCTTCGTCGCTACCTGACTATTGACGAGGCCGACAGAGTCTTAAACGATTGCCACAGTGGCGCATGTGGGGGCCATATTTCGGGTATATCCACTGCTTAAAAGATTATCCAATCTGATTACTTTTGGCCTACCTTGTTTTATGATTGCATTCATGCCGTGAAACGATGTGAGCAATGTCAACGCTATGCCAACAAAGCTTGAGCTCCCCTCTCTCTTCTTCACCCTATCATTACTGCCGACCCTTTTTGTAAATGGGGCATCGACTTTATGACTTGCAATCCCCCCTCCAACAATGGTCACAAATACATTGTTTTCACCGTGGATTACTTCACCAAATGGGCCAAAGCTATGCCCACTTTCAACAACACCGCTGACATTGCAGCGCTTTTTTTCTTTAACCACATTATATCTCATTTTGGAGTACCACTCCAACTCATTTTTGATCATGGGAAACACTTCGAGAATGATATCTTCGCCGAACTCTCATCTTGGTTAGGATTCTCTCACGAGTTTGCCTCACCATATTACCCTCAGTCAAACGGACAGGTCGAGGCAGTGAACAAAGTCCTCAAGACCATGTTACAGTGCACGGTTAATAAACATAAAAACAATTGGCATCATATGTTATTTTCTACGCTATGGGCTTATCGAACGACAGTAAATACCGCTACAGGTTTCACACCATTTCATTTAGTCCATGGGGTCGAGGCAACTCTTCCCATCGAGTGTGAAATTCCCACCCTATGCACCGCAATTGAGCTTTTACCTGACACTGCTCCAATGGAGCAGCGCTTACTGAACTTGGAGTCTCTGGATGAAGATCGTTGATCTTCCTTACAGAACAACGAGGCAGCTAAAAAATGATCCAAGGCTACCTTTGATCGCCATGTCAACCTTCGATCATTTCGCAAAGGCGACCTCGTCTTGGCCTATGATATCGCCCATGATACCTTTGGCCATGGAAAATTCGAATCACTTTGGCATGGCCCTTACATCATCCAACATTGCCTCACCAAAGGCACATACATCCTGGCCTCCCCCGAAGGCCTCTCACTCAAGGAATCCGTCAATGGGTTATACCTCAAGAAATTTTATGCTTAGAAGTAGTCATTCTACTTTAGGTTATTTTTTCTTCTTTTTTAGTGTTTTTTATTTTTTCCCCTACCCTCTCGTCTAAACTATCCTTTGTGCTATTGAAAGATGCTTCTTCCACCAGTCTACCACATTGGTTACGCTGACGGAGCCAGCCGTTGGACACAAAATCTCACTTCAGCGGCTTGGGCTCTATATACCCCCTCACATGAAATGCTACATTCAAGCGACATCTGTATGGGACCAGCAACCAACAACCAAGCCAAATACACTGTGGTCATTGGCCTCCTGGCTGACGCCCAACGTCATCATATTCGCCACCTTAGAATCTTCCTCAACTCTCAACTAGTCGTTCTCCAACTCAACAATGTTTACCATGTACGCGATCCATTCCTCTTTCGCAAATACCTGCAGGTTAGATTATTATCTTGACATTTTGATTCCATTACATTTACACATACTCCAAGATAATTGAATCAAACAACAAATGAAATAGCTAACATGGTGTTAGATTGGCATATATCACATCAAGCTACACATACATAAACATCTCACAAATCCTGTCACAGCATATAGATAGAATAGACATCATCATCATCAACAAAAAAACACATGTAGACATCACCAGGCTCTCAAAAAAGTATACTCATGTATATATAAAAGGCCTATCAGGCCATCTGAATGTTTACATACAAACAAAAATACATATGCCTGCAGGCCAGTGCTGCACCTCGGTACAAAAATCGGCTCACCAACCTATATACAATCAAAAGATATACATCATACATCAATCAGGGTGCCTCTATTGCACCCCCAACTGCTCCTCCCTCAGGAGGAGGTGGTGGCCCACCCCCACCTGCCCCAAGCGGTGGTGGAGGACCACCCATAGGACCCTCCTACCCCGGAGACAGGCATCCACTAGTCATCGCGGCCAGCACAGCTGCTCATCGCACTATCGCCCGCCATGGTGGCGGTACTCCTATACACTGCTCCAGGAACCCCTCATCCTGGATGCGTATCCACATGCCCTCAGGAACGTCCTGTAACACCATCTCCAGACGACAGCTTGTATCATCAAAATCAACTCCGACCGCCACCGGAGTAGCGTGGGATGGCCCCGCACCAGGGTCATCGAACCGACGCCTCCTCGCTGCCCTCTCGGGCTTTGCTGTTCGCCCCACAGCCTCATCCCGCCGACGCCTCTGTCCACGCGGCAATCTCTCTGGCTCTTGCTGAGCTGACGCTCTTTGCATCTCCACCTCACGCCCACAAGGTGCCACATATGCAAATACAACAAACAAACCACAAAAGATAGTATCAACATCTATAGCACATACATATGGAATGATATCTCAAAAGATAACATAAATCAACAACATACACAATACTCAACGTACCTCGATGGTCAAAAACCTCCCCAAGAGGCAGCACCATGTCCGGGTCCCCCCGGAAGTCAACCCCAGCATAGGGGTACCGAAGTACCACCTGCGGGATCTCCCACCATATCTGTGCCACCTGTGCTAAAAAGTAGTGGACACCTTCACCACCACCGTGGCGAACTAAAACTGTAGACCACCGCCTCAATCGCAGTTGTCGTGCCCTCGATATCTCTAGTAAAACCCTCAGGCGCAACATTGATACCCTCTCCAAGAACCATGCCACTAGGATCGACCCAAAGGTGAACTCTTTTACACCGGTGGACCGACAACGATCCAACTGCGCGATCATCTGTGCATGCAGCGTCAGTCCCCACGCGAACTGCTCACTGCCCAACACTCTCTCCAACACTAGCAGTTGGCCACCACTAATCCATTGGGTCGCAAGTGACTCGTATACAAGAACAATCATCGCCGTTATACAATGATGAGCCAGGGAGTCTATAGCACTCATGCTCACCACCGTCCCTGATATGAAGTTCTCACCTAAGAAGTATCGTCGACCAATGGTAACAAGAGCTATCTCCCTCGGCAGCACAGGCTCTGCCGGGAGGGGCGTGCCCCGAAAGGGGAGCCCAGTCAGAAAATATACATCCTCCACCGCAGTGAAGGGGATCTACTCTCCTCGCACGAGGAAGCAGTGCAGCTCCAGACTCCACGTCTGGAGCAGGAACTGCAGTAAATACTCCTGTGCCCGTATCAACGGGCACTCAAAAAACTTTAGCAACCCACAGGTCACTAAAGTCGCTCGCACCTTAGGCCCCGCATTGGCCACAACATCTCGCAACTGGGCCCAGTCTCGCTCTCACCACCGAACAGACATCGTCACTGCTGGCCACCTGCACACAACACAGAGTCTTATATCAGCTCAGATACCCATCAACAACATCAAACAGACTCATTTTTTACCCTTAAAACCTTGCCTCACAGCCACGGTTTTTTCACCCATAGGCGTGCACACATGCGTGCATGTTCACTATACAGGCGCGCATCTATGCACGTCTGTTCACTACACAGGTGTGCTCTTGAGCGCGCCTGTTCATCACACAACCGCGCTCAAGAGAGGGCCTGTCCAACTCATAGGCGCGCACCGATGCATGCTCGTCCAACTCACAGGCGTGCACTGATGCGCGCCTGTCCACCTCACAGACGCGCCCCTAGGGACGCCTTAAATTCCCCCTATCGCGCACTCATGCGCGTATATTCAGTGGACATGCGCGCACCTATGCGCGCCTTCCACCGGATTTCCCACACATGTGGGCCCACACCCCATACCAAATCCCCTAATTACCCCTATACGACCCCCCGTACCAGCCCTGCCCAAAAATTGAAAACCTATTTCTATGCAGGATGATCAGACCACCAACCTGAAACTCACAGAACGTCGATCGGATGCCTCGTCCTCCTCGAATCTCTTAATCTCCTTTGAAATCTTCTCGTCCAGTCACTATTGCAATAGGTACAAATGAGGTGGCAATGTGGGCCCTCTAGCTATATATAAGCCTTTTTCCAAACTTCCACTCACCATTCCGGGAGCCCAAGGTGTCCATTTTTCAAACCGTCTTCAGCCACGGGACCATCATCCCACCACCTACATCACAACTATCCTTGGGTCACTTTTCCTCCTGAGCCCCCGGGGTGCCTTTTTTCATATCACGATCAGGTACGCACGCACATTGTCACATTTATCTAATACATGCTCATCTCTTTGATTCTCTTCAGATATTGTTCACTTTGGGTATTTGGTTGTTCAGTGTGCAGGTACTTGATCATCATCTATCACCATCATTCCTTCAGGTATATACTCAGCACTGGCATGTAGTATCTCCCGCTGTATTGCATTTACATTCCCAGTCACACCCTCTGATATTGGCCTTTAGGATACCCATTCCCGTCTCTGCAGTACTCACACCTCCATTTGCATCATCAGTACTGTTACCCGGTAGCATTCTCACCCACATGAGTTGTCCCATTCATAACACCCTTTTTTGACACTCATGCTTTTCTTCATTACCCTTTAGGGATGGGAGTCCCAATAGTCTTTCATTATGTTGCGAATCAACCACATAATCCTTCTCCTCATTTTGCTAGATTCCCATATGGACTCCCAGATCATCTCTTTATGGTTCTATTCTTTTTACCTGCACCTCCGCAGGATCATGAACCCTCCATTTCATCCACTATCAGTTCGCCCATCTGCGAACCTTACCTTCGTTTCACCTACCGCATACAGAAACTCACCAATGGGCCCCCCACCCTTCATCAGTTTTCCAAGAAAATTTCTGCCCTCCCTGGGGCACTCATTTCACATTGGGGCACCCGTTTCTGTATTTGTACATTTCCCCCCAACAAATTATTCATTATTTATTGTACAAACGCCTTTATTTACAGTCATTACATTTTCTTTTTGTCCTCACTGTTGGCGACTTGCTTCCTTTTTGGCCACACGCAACCCATGTCACCCTTGGTTGGAGAATTTCTTCTCATCTACCCTTGCCAGCATCGTCCATATCTTCAGAGTACTCCACAGGTCACTTACCTCTACCCTCTGAATTTGTTCACCTTGTCCTGCCTCTGGCACAACTTATCCTCGGTCTTGGCATCCCCCTGACACTCAAACTTGTCACACGGTTGTGGCCACTCATTATATCATACACCCTCCAACCAAGGGCAGTCTTGAGTCCTCCCACGTTTTGACTTCTTCCATGTACCTCTGCCACTTCCTCACCTCAGTAGATTCTATGAAGCCCTTTTCTTTTGAGAGTCGCGTTCCCATTTTGTCGACCGCAACACACTTTTTCCAGAAGGGCCACAGTATCTTGATTCTCATTCTCCATTTCATGAGAGATCTCGGATGGCACAGGGTGAAACACCATTGCTCCCTACTGTCGTTGGCCCCCATAACATTCAATGCCAACACTTTCTCATGTTATGGTGGGTCTTACTTTGCGACTGTTGCAGTTCTTTTTATCATTTGTCGAAGACCTCTGAACCTGGTAGGGCTATCAATGCCCACATCATCGTCGCTTCTTATTACCGTGATCATTGCCTATTGTTCATAGTATATTCCTTTGCAGAATTGTCTTCTGCCTTTATCATCATCGCCCCCGAGGGTGCTGCAGTTATCTACACCAACACTTCCATCATCTTTTTTCAGAGTTACATAACACGAGCATGGGGCATGCCTGCCTCGTTTGTACATAGTTGTATATTATTACGCACCTTATGGAAGGTCAGGTTCTACCGGTTCCTTTCTTCTCCAAAGGATTGCTCTACACGGTCCCACTATTGCTCTCTCTTACAACAACATTCTCAGTAGAAGAAACATTGATGGATTTCGGCTATACGTATGCTCCTAACCTCATCCATCAGAGGGCATCTGTTATCACTGAAATTTCGTCCGCACATGGCGACAAGAACTCAGCATCGTCAACCAGTAATGAAGTCATTCATGGCACTGAATTAATTTCACAGCATTGCAAAAAGGTCAAAAACTATACAAAGTAACCAAAAATTGGAGGGCGCTTGACAGAAGTTTGGTGCACGCGCACATGCACGGAATAGGAACGTACCATGCGCGCATACACGCACGATGCACGACTGTTGGCGCAAAAACCCGCGCACCTGCTAAACGACGCATTTATTGGATTGTTCGGCCTCCCAACCACTTATGGATCAGCTCCCAAGCCGATTTGACCCTCAAATCTGAGCTGAATCTGCATGGTAGGCTGGTCAAAGACCTAATGAAGCCTTAAAGAGCCCCTTTTCACACTTCAAAGGAGTTACATAATCACCCAATGCTATGCTATAAAAAGCCATGAAGAAACATCATTTTTTCAAGGAATTTCATGTAATTTTATACTGCTTAGATTGTTTTAAGGACTCACTCCTTGGCAATAACACATTAGCACCATTTCATTGAGCTATCCACCTCTCCATTGAGTGGATGTGCTTGGGAGTTCTTTCACCATCATTTTCATTTTTCTTATTGTAAGGAGAGCAATTTTGTGAGGGCACAAGAGCCTTCCTTTGGAGGAAGAAGGGACTCATAGTCCCCTTTCTTCATTGTGCTTTGATTTCATCAATTGATCAACCTAAAAAAATTGGTGATATTGGTCTTGTTGTCTTTGTTATTTCTTTATCCATATGCTTATGATTTTAGTTTGTATTAGTTTAATTCTTGCTTACAATTTTGTTTTTATTTCTCTAACCCTTTCCTCTACAGCTTTCATGCTCAACAAGACCCAACTGGGCATGTAAGCACCTCTTATTTTCTCACAAGGTGACGAATTGGGTGCAAACAATCATGACATTGCGATGTTACTATTCATATTGTGACAACAAGGCAATGTTCGTCACATTGTGATGTTCATTAATGTTTGTCACATTGCGACGTTACTAGTCACATTGTGACAAAATGGCTTTGTTCATCACATCGCGACGTTTATTTATGTTCAACATGCCGTGATGTTATTATTTTTGATAGATTGAAATAATATTATTTTTTCCATAGTGAGATGTTACTATGTTATTCACATTGCAAGATTACTACGTTCGTCATGTTGTAACATCCATTTTTGTTCATGACATGACAATGTGAGTTTTTTTTTGCAACGTAGGGTTTTTTTGTTACATTATGGTATTGTTGATAGTCAATTATGTTCATGACATTGTAGCATTGAGAAATTTATGTTTTTCATATTGCAAACATAAACAAAGGTCAATTTTTTTTAATCATCAATAAAGGAAGTACATTAATAAAGTATGAAAACATTAGTAAAGTAATAATAAAGTAATAAATTAATAACGTATCAATAAGTTTATGCAACAATGCATTAATGTGACAAAGTACTAATGTATAAATTAATTAATACATTAATGGTCTATGAATTAATGTACTAATGTGATTATTTGTCACATTATGGTGTTGGAATAGGTTTGACACATTCCAATACAGAGTTATGTACATGACATTGGTACATTGTGAAAGGTTCATCTCATTGTAATGTTGGTGTGTATTTTTTACATTCCCATATTGGTTTGTGTATATCACATTGCGACAATGGGTTGTGGTCATCAAATTGTGATGTTTAAAAATGTTTGTGAGATTGTGATGTCACAATATATGCCTAACATTGCTACATGAAGATATATTAGTCACATTGTGACCACATGGAAATGTTTGTCAAGTTGCGACGTTTGTTTATGTTCGTCACGTTGTGAAATTACTATTTAGATAACGTCATTAGGCAATGTTCGTCACATTCTGACGTCCATTTATGTTTGTCACATTGTGAGGTTACTATTCACATTGTGACAAAAGGGCTTTGTTCATCATATTGTGATGTTTGTTTATGTTCAACACTTTCGAACGTTACTATTTTAGACAGATTGCAACGATACTATGTTTGACGTAGAGGGATGTTACTATGTTTGTCACATTGCAACATTACTATGTTCGTTATGTTGTAACACCCATTTTTTTCCATGACATCATAAGGTTTTGATTAACGACATAGTTTTTTTTTTCTCACATTATGGCATTGGAATAGGTTTGTCACATTTCTAAAGTGGGGTATGATCGTCACATTGTGACGTTTGGAATTGTTCATCTCATTGAAATGTTGGAATATGCTTGTCAATTTGTCTCATTGGTTTGTGTACAACACATGATGAAAGTGCATTGTGGTCATCACATTGCGACTTTTGGAAATATTTGTTACTTTGTGACATCATGATATGTGTGTGACATCTCAATGGGAGGATATGCTTGTCACATTGTGGCAATAGGGAAATGTTAATCACATTGTGTTGTCCTTTTATGTTCGTAAAATTGTGAGTCACTATTATTGGAATATTGCAACATTACTATGTTGATCACACTGGGACATTATTATGTTTGTCACATTGCAACATTACTATGTTCGTCACATTGTAACTTCTAGTTTTGTTCGTTAGATTGCAACATCAGGTTATGTTTTTCGCATGACAAGGTTGGTTTGTGTTCGACAAATTACAAAAATGAAGTTATGGCCAAGTTTTCATACCATGGCATTTTCTTTTTATATATTATTTTTTCTTATTTTAGAATGAAACAAAATTTTCATCAAAATCTTTTTTTACTATTGAGTGTAAAAAAAAAGTCTATGTTAAAATATAGACTCTAATGGTCTATATTTTAAAATTAATGGTGTTGATCAACGTATATTAGCCACTTTTTACTTAAATGTGGTTGTTGCTAGTTGACGACCGACAAGAGTGGAGAACAACCGTTAATATATTAATAGATAATTAATATATTAATTAATTATTACATTAATTTATACTGTAATTTATTAATGTAACATATTAGATAATAAATAAATAATATATTAAATAATAAAAAAATACACTAATAATAAAAAAATACATTAATATATTAATAATGTATAGATAAATTAATGTCATATTACATAAAGGTTATAAAGTCCTGTTGGCAGCCAATACAATTTTTTCTATAGCCCTATAAGCTGCCTACACCTATGTCTTCTGAACTTCAAATTGTCGTCACATTTTGCAAATAAACGATATTTTCATTTCTTGCGACACTTGCAAATTGGTCTCCATTTAGTTTTCACGACTGTAAGCGTGAAAACTCCTCCATCGTTCTTTGAACTGTCATGATCTTTTATTGATATTTTGAGTGGCACTTACCTTTGGTTTATTATCAAGTGGTTGTAAAGATTTTCGAACTATGCCTATTTGCCTGTTCTTAATTTGATTGCGCAACTGGATTTTATTAAACCGGTAAGGCATTGATCATGAACATTTATGTGTCTTTGAGACTTGCTTAGTCATTAAATTACATAAGGGTCATGGTTTACTTTTGTTTTCATATATATGATGTGATCCTTATGGTTATGGCTCTTGGCTTGTCAATTTTATGAAATCGATTGTCACAATGTTTGAAAACTTTTGATTAAACATTTATGCAATGGCGCGTTGGTTAAACATTTGGGTTTTGATTTTACATTGAATATTCGTGGTTTGAATTATTACAATGGTGCATTGATATATCATTCACCGTTTGATTCTTGGATTGGCCGAATGATAAAGTTTAAACTATGTTATGATTGCTTCAACAGTGGGTTAAATCGTCGGTTGTACTTTGCAATTACTATTATGCATGGCAGTAAGTGATTGCACCACCCTCACATGCGCACATTAATGCTTCCCCTTTGATCTTTCATAATGGTTAAACCGAATGACTATGCTCCTGTCTGCTAGTGTTTGTGACCCTAACCCTTACCATTTTCTCGCGCCATGGCTCCTGTTGTCCGAGCTGAACCTAATGGAAGCCAGGCTCTGCTGATGTTCGAAAGTGCCCACAGTGACCTTGAGGAATTTGGATGGCTCTCGTTCATACAAAAGTTTGATGGTTTTAACCCTTGCGTTGCTCGGTAATTCGCTTTAACCTTTGATGGCTGTCGAGCCAAGGTCGGGGATGTTCAATTGGAAATTAACGAGCAATTTCTCAGTTTAGCTACCGGTTTGCCCGCCAGTGGACAACGATGGTCCAAGAATTGAAAAGTGGAAGAGGTCCCTTGGACACTGCTCTTCCAGTCGCGTAAGGTTATCTCCTGTGACAAAGGTTTGCCCGTGAATATGCTCAAGCAACGTTGACACAATTTGCTGATGATAATCAAACAATTTATCACCTGCGAGGGTTGGTATGGGTTTGTTTTCTTACACCACCTTTGCTTGCTTATGGTTTTCATGGGTTATGAGATTAATATGCCTTATTACCTGCATAGAAGCCTGTTCAAAATGTCTAAGAGATACAAAAGGAACCAGGCTGATAGCAACCTTTTTCACTTTGGGCTGGTTAAAATTATTGTTGTTTGTCATTTGGGGTTACACGGAGACTGTTGGAACGATTTCCTGGTTCGCAATGATTTTGAGGATTCAAATCCTTCACAGGTTGACAATCCTATGGTGAGCGAAGATAAGACTGTACCCCCGGTACCCTACAGTATGCTGTTACCCAAACCCTTACCTGACTCACCTATCGACCTACCCCACTCTGTGACCAAGGATGACCAGACTATTAAGCCCGTGGCCAAGAAACCTAAAGCCAAACCTACTGCAAATTCCAAAGGAAAAAATAATGCCCGTTTAATCTCTCGAATGGCAAGAAACAAGCCGAGACCTCCTGTCAACCCTGAACCTATCATTTTGAGCGGAGATTCTGACTCGGAAGTGGAACTTTACCTGGAAAGTGAATATCCCTATTCCAAAGGTCTGTGTGTCGAACCCTCGTTTGACTTCGTGTCGAACCTACCACCTTGCTTGCAAAACGACCCTAACTACCCTGGCATTAAGTTGCCTTGTCAAAACCCCGGTCCTTCATCAAAACCCTCTCCTGCTTTGCCTAAGTCTACAACGCCACCCTGTGATCAGTGCGGCTCATGGTTAGAGAGGTATTATCTCGATATGCCAATGCTACAGTCCTGAATTCATTCTTTGGAGGATCAAATTGCAAGGCTTACCAGTCAAAAGGCTGAGTTGCAAGCCACTGATAAGAAACAGAGGACAACAGGTTCTATTTTGTTTAAGAATGTGGAGTCAGCTACAATGGTCGTGAATTCAAAGTTGGCATGATAGCAACCTCACTGGTATGTTATACCAATTGTTTATATAACGAATTCAAATTCTTTCAAATAACTATGTTTAAAGCGTGAATTTGCTCTGTCATACTATATGCATTATGTACATAGTTTTGTTTTGTTGATCGGATTTCATTTCCTAGTTTAGCTTCGATTGTATTTCCTTCGATTCGATTGATCATGGTATGGATTTGATTGGTTTGATTTATCTTAAATGGGATATGTTGTTGCTAATTGAAGTCACTGTATCTATTATAGACACAAGCTGTTTCACATTTCAATTTTGAACACAATCAAGTTTCGATTGGAATTGGTTATAATGTACATGATATGATTGGTATCAATTGTGATATGGTCAATTGTTACGGTTTTTGTCCATATGGTTTTCGAACAACTCGAATACAGTTTGGATCTTTTTTAAAAATGATTCTGTACAAATTCACCCAAATCGTGAATGGATTCAATTCGTAACGGTTATGTGAAACCCATCCGGTTAATTCGTTTTGGTCTGCTGTTAGATCGACCCTGTTATCATTTGGATTTGTGATGGCAATGAATATTCAGTTACAAGTGGATTTGTAAAACGAAAGTGACTATATCCAGGTTCACGATTTGTTGCTATATTTAACTCAAGCACGATTTGTTTCGATTGTTTCCCAGTTTACGATTATCACCTCTGTCAATTTGATGATGGTTGTGATTACTATTTTTGATCATGTCTGTTGAGTGTGTGGCACTCAGTGATCGAAATCTATGGCGAATTTTGGTTGATGCTGTTATATTTACCAATGATCGTAACAGTCTTTCCATCTTTGTATTTAATTAAAACAACATGAATCTTATGCTACATTATTATAGCTATAACGAATGGATTCTGGTTGTGTTGGATTAGATCGTATCACACATGATATGATTCATTATGGATTTCATTTGATATGAAACAGTCTTGTTACTGTTTGACCCGATTTTATGGTAAAATGAAACATAGTATTCTTACCTCTGTTTTCGATTGAATCACTGTTGATTTTGTTTAATTTGAATGATAAAATCATTTGAATCATTAGTGATTCGTTTTTGATGTTTATTGAAAGAAAATTGGTTTTGACTCTTTTAAAAAGATTTGATTTGATCATGTATGCTATTTTAGACTAGCTACAGAATCCGATGATTCTGTAGCTAAGTCTGTAGGATCAATTTTTTATTGTTTTATTAATAAAAATGTCTTTTTAACTGGTTATTTTTGGTCTATTGCAAATCAATTCGAAATGGCAGTGGCTTTTATGAGAAGTTAGAGGATATTTCAAAGATTTCACTTGCATTTTGATTTCCTAGTTTAGTTTATTTTGGGATATCTCCCAGATTATGTAAAACAGTTTGATATTATCCACAGGGAAGTTTTTAACCTGTGGATAGACTTATAAATACCTATTATTTTTTGTAATAATATCATCCTCATTCATGGGAGAACAAGGATATGGAGTTTTAATACAGACTGAAGCAGAATTTGGTGTTTTGTCACAACTTTAGCTTCTCATTATATCAATATTTTGTTTCATGTTGTGTATATGAATTTGTATCTGGTTAATCACTACTTTAGCTATCTTAATCATGTGCAAATGATATAATTTTGATCATTGTAATCCATATCTGGTTTCTTGCAAGTGTATAAAAGACATAACAATTGTTTAATTCAGTTTGTGAATGACAGGTTTATCTTCTTCATAAGTTGAATTATCAAATATAAGTTTTTGCATAACAGGTTTCCCTTATTGTAGAGATTGATAAATCTTATAGTTGTTATGATTTTTTATGTCTTGTTTGTCCTGTAAACCACTCAAGGAGCAGCGCAACCAATCATTTAAGAAAATATTTTGGATCAACCGGTGCAAGTTTCTTTCCTCCGACCAGCTTCAAAGTCATCATACACAGGGCAGACTTGGAGCGTTTCCAGGTCAGTTTTCATTTGTTTATTTAGATATATGTGTTTAGTATATTAGATTGTTTAATTTCAGTAAATATATTAGATTGTTTAATTTCAGTAGGTTTTATTTCGTATTCATAAAATATAAAAAATCAAAAAGATTCCTGGTTGTCTTAGGGCAGAAAGTAAATGATTTTTACAGGTTTTATTCAAATCTGCTATTTGTGTATATTGTATATTTGTGAATAAGTTGTATTATAACTAGTAGCTGGACAATTATTTAATAGAGTTAGTGTAATAATAATTAGTAGAATAGTTAGTGTAATTTGTATTTAGTTTTAGTTTATATAGTAGTTTGTTTCAATTAGATTAGTGTATTAGTTTGTTTTTATTGTTAGTTAGTTTAGTTTCTTTTATTTTAGTTTTAGTCAATTTGTTTAGTTAGTTTTAGTTAGTTTTATTTGTTTTAGTTAGATTAGTTAGTTTAGATTAGTTTTCTCTTTGGTTCTCTTAAATACCTTAGAGAAACCAACGAAGTCGTTAAACCCGTCAGGGTGGTTCATTCCAAGCGTCTTGGGTTATTTAGACAACCCCGGATCGGTTCCACTCTCTCAATTGACGGACGTACATTTTCGCCCGTCAACAAATGGCACTAGAAGGAGGGCATGAACTTAATTAATGGCACGAGGCGGCCACAAGACTCCTCCTCCACCTAATCGCACACCTATAGTGACTAGAAGCCGTTCACAAGATAATATTCCCCCTCAAACAACAACTACTTCAACCGAAGATCCACAGATCACAGTTGAGCCAGCAACCCCTAATCCTACAGGTGGCAATATCCAAGAGATCGTTCGTCAATCTCTTATCAAAACACATAGTGCCTTAGCTAGTTTAAGGCGACCAAACCATCTGTGGGGTCAACCTTTAGACTTCTATGATATCAGAGAACAGTTAGGTGAAACTAACCTCACTGTGAATCCCACAGATCCAATCATAAATCCTGCTGTAGGAGCATCTGGGATACCTCCTTCACCACCTCCCTCATCTCCTTCTTCTTCTAGAGGAGATTCCTCTTCTGACAAAGGCAATCCACCTTCTTAGCCTTCCACACCCACTAGCCCTATGGAAAATTAGAACAACCCTGCAAGACCTTGGCTTGATTAGGATGCTGTAGCTATACCTGGAGCCCAGGACCCTTTACCTAAGCACCCGGAGAAATGGATTCCCAAGTTTGATCCTGATTCAAAACAGATAGCTGAAGATCATATCAAAAAATTTATGTTAGCCATCAGACTCCATAATGTTGAACATGAAGACGTTGTCTGTAGGTTGTTCCCTTATACTTTTGAGGGTAATGCATCCACTTGGTACTTTTCCCAACAACCTCATACCATAGTGTCTTGGGAAAAGTTTGAGTCATGCTTTTTGGAAAAATTCAGAGATGGTAAAACTCCGGAAGTCTTAGTCATGGATCTTTCGAGCTTAAAAATGAACCCAAAAGAAAAAGTTAAATATTTTAATCAAAGATTCTTAACGCTTAAAAATCGAATCCCTGCAGATTCTATGCCTGCTGAGAGTCTTGTAATAGCTTACTACACTAAAGCTCTACATCAAAGTATAGCTATTTGGGTTAAACGATC
>ML792203.1:305710-321345 GCA_009831015.1 Picea engelmannii
TTGAAGATCTTAAAAAATTGAGGGCTAACATTTCTATTTATGAGTTGTTGAAATTTCCATTTTTGTTACAGAAGATGTTGCAAAATATTTTAGAAAATGGCAAGAATGGTAATTCAAATGGTAACAAGGTTGTGCAAAGCAAAATTCCACAGAAGAATTCCACAAAAAACAATCCTGATCCTCAAGATAAAGGAAGCCTTCCTGTAACTCCTGTAAATAATAATGTAAATAATGTAAATAATGTAGATAAAGTAGCATTAGAAAATGCGAGTAAAAAACCACAAGTTATTACTCTAAGTACTCGCAAGAATGTACCTCCTTTTCTTTTAACTTTCGAAATCTTCAACAAAAATGTGAATAATTGTATGGTAGACTCAGGAGCATCATCAAATGTGATGCCTTCGTCTGTCTTCCAAAAGATTAACGCTGAAGTGGAACCATCTTCTTTGAAAATCATACAACTTGATCGAACAAATGTTAAAGTTATAGGCGAACTAAAAAATGTATTGATTAGATTATCGTCTAACCCAAAGGTTCATCAGGTTATTGATATAATTGTGGTGGATATTCCAGAAGTGTATGGTCTGTTTTTGAGCAGGGACTGGTCGGAGTAGCTACATGGTTACTTCGCAATGGACTGGTCTCACTTATGGCTTCCAGAAAATGGTAAGCCTAACAAGATCAGAGTAAATCATGAGCGTTACCTTAAGTTCACGGTCACAGACTTGAATGACCCTAATGAACCATACACACCTCCTGCTGATTCACCTGAATTCCAAGGAATGGACACCTTCTTCGGAAATTTCATGGCTGAAATTTCACCTATCAACAATCCACAACAGCAGTCCGAGATCACAGCATATGTGCAACCAACAGCTTCTATGCAATAGTCCCATGAACCCGATGGAAATCAAATTTGGTCTCTATATTTCGACGGTTCCAAGTCTGAAGAAGGAGCTGGTGCAGGCTGCATCATAATTGATCCGGGAGGTAACAAGACATTATTGGCTTGTAGGCTAGAATTTGAATGTACTAACAATACTGCAAAATATGAGGCTTTACTGCAAGGTCTCAGAAAAGCCTTGGACATGGACATTCAAAATCTGGTTGTATTCGGCAACTCTGAAATAGTGGTTAGGCAGGTAATATATTCTATACACTGTCTTTCCCCACATCTCAAATGTTACCAGTCTAAGGTATGGAATTTAATGAACAAATTTTCTGCATTCAATATAAATTCCATTCCTAGATTAAATAATGCTGAAGCAGACCTACTAGATAATGTTGCCTCTAAACTTCTTCCTGCAGAAGGCTTATCCCCAAATGCATTCTCCATGGAGCTGTTGTTTCGACCATCTATCCCTGACAATATCACAAACTGGAGAGTATTTGATGATGATCAACAGATCATTAACTTTCTGCACATGGAAGAAACCTTTCAAGGCGCAGTGATAGATGAACGCATGCACGACGACAATTTTCACGACTTTACGGTAATACCTAATCCAAAATCTCCTGAAGCTCTATCGGACATGGTAAATTTCGTACCCAAATTTGTTGTTAGATTAGAAAAATTCTATGATTTTGAAGATAAATTTAAAAAGACGGTCAATTGAAAAACTAATAGTTCCTCATTGTCTTATGAAAAAGTCAATTTAGGGACTAGTGAAAATCCTCAGTGTATCAACTTAGGCTTGGGATGTTCTAGACAAGAAAAAGATGCTTTTGTTAAATTATTCAAAGAATTCAAGGATGTATTTGCATGGACTTACAATGATCTTAAAACATTTGATCGTAATATTATACAGCATGTCATCCCGATGAAGCCCCAAACCTTACCCTTCCAACAGAAACTGAGGAAAATGCATCCTAAATTATAACCGACCGTTCAAAAAGAATTGAATAAACTCCTAAGTGCTAAAATAAGTTTTCCTATTAGACACACTCAATGGGTATCCAACCTCGTCCTAGTTCGAAAGAAAAATGGGGAAATTCGACTTTGTGTTGATTTTCGAAACCTCAACAAAGAGTCTGACAAAGATAATTATCCTGTCTCGCCCATGGAACAGATCCTTCAACAAGTATCTGGTTCCGAGAGGCTATCATTACTGGATGGTTTCTCTGGATACAACCAAGTCTTGATGTCTCCGCCAGACCAACTAAAAACTACCTTCCGTACCCCGTGGGGCACTTATGCTTATCGCAAAATGCCTTTTGGTTTGATTAATGCTGGTGCTACCTTTCAAAGAGAAATGGACATTGCTTTTAGAGGCTTAATCAATAACTCCGTAGTAGTCTACTTAGATGATGTGACCGTTTATTCTAAAAACAAAGACGATGATCTAGCTCACTTACGAGCCGTTCTGCTACGATGTCGTAAATACGACATCTCCTTGAACCCCAAGAAGTCCATCTTTGCAGTAGAACAGGGTAAATTACTAGGATTCATTGTGTCTAGTGATGGAATGGTTATTAACCCTGAGAGGACTCAATTCATCGCTAAACTCCCCCCACCTACCTCCAAAAAATCCATGCAGTCTTTCCTAGGACAGATTAATTTCGTGAGAAGATTTGTCCCCAGCTTCTCCGAAATGGTCAGGCCTCTCCAGAACCTAATTAAGAAAGACACCCAATATCACTAGGGACCCACAGAAATCCAAGCTTTCAATGCTATAAAGAAGGCCATAATAGAGGCTCCGTCTCTCATGAGTCCTGATTTCTCTCAAGACTTTACACTCTATAATTTTTCCTCTGATCGTTCCTATGCCGCAGTCGTAACTCAGAAGAATCTCGAGAACAATGAAGTACCCATCGCCTTTATGAGCTCTGCTTTCAAAGGTGCTGAACTTAACTACCCAGCGGTTGATCGGTAAGCCTACGCTATTTTCAAAGCAGTTAAGCAATTCCGGTCCTATCTTTTGAATTCAAGGACGAAGGTCATTGTCCCCTACCCTGCTGTAAGGAACTTGTTAGTGCAAAAGGAGTTAGGAGAGAAGAGAGCCAACTGGGTCACCTCCTTGCAGGAGTATGACTTAGAGATCACCCCAGCATAGATTGTGAGAGGCCAAGGGTTGTGTAATTTGGTGGTTGATTTAGAAATAGGACAACGAGAATATAGTGATACGTAAAACCTAGAACAACGCGATCAAAGTTTGATTTGTTGTGCGCAAAACCTCGTGAGTCCTTGGTACGACGATATTAGATTTTGTCTTGAACATGAATCAGCACCCCGTCACCTTGACCCTGCCAAGAGAAGAGAGTTGAGACTAAAGTCCGCCTCCTTTCATCTAGTTAACGGTATACTGTTTCGTCAGAATTTTTATGGCGTACTGATGTGTTGTCTTGAAAAAGACGAAGCAGAAAAAGTCTTTCTTGAGTTGCATGCAGGAGAAGTTGGTGGTCACTTCAGTGGTGACACTACTGCTCATAAGGTTTTAAGAGCCGGTTACTACTGACCCACACTTTTTAGGGACGCCCATGACTTGTGTCATAAATGTGTCATTTGTCAGAAAGCATCAGGGAAATTGCAAAAACCAGCCTTCCCCTTCCAACCCGTCACAGTCGATTCTCCTTTCCAGCAATGGGGCCTTGATATCATAGGTCCTATTAACCCCCCGTCCTCACAACAACACAAGTATATTGTGACAACCACTGATTATTTCACTCGATGGTCCGAAGCTACTGCGCTAAGAACTGTTAACACAAGTCAGGTGATCGCTTTCCTAAACTCGAATATCATCACTCGTTTTGGTATCCTTGATTGTCTAGTCTTTGATAATGCTTCATACTTCTCTTCTCTAGAGATGAGTGAGTTCGCTTTAGAGAAAGGAATAAAGCTGAAGTATTCTGCTAGTTACTACCCCCAGGGCAATGGCTTAGCAGAATCAACAAACAAGAACTTGATCAAAATTATCAAGAGAACTGTGGCTGAAAATCACAAGCACTGGCACAATGCACTACTGAATGTACTGTGGGCTGATAGGGTAACACCCAAGGCCGCTATAGGTAATTCCCCCTTTTTTCTCGTTTATGGCAGAGAAGCCATTTTGCCACCTCACATTCTTCTTCCTTCGCTTCAATTGTCACAAAAAGTCCAAGAAGATGATTTCCCCCCTTTAGAAAGCCGCATTCACGCTTTGATGAAGTTAGAAGAAGTAAGAACCCAAGATAAGCATAAACTATATCAACATCAACAACTGATTAAAAGTTGGTTCGATTCTAATTATGCTTCTGATAGGAATTTTGAAGTAGGCGATCTCGTCTTAAAGTGGGACAAACCACACGAAGGAAAGGGTGAGCACACCAAGTTTCAAAACTTATGGCTTGGGCCATTTTTAATTGCTGAAAAGTTGGGTCCTAGTTCCTTTCGATTATAGAATCTTGAAGGGAAGCTTGACACCTACCTGGTGAATGGCCAAGCCCTGAAAATATACTTTGCTTGATACCTACCCTTGTATATTATGTAAATATTTCTTTGGTTTGAAATTTTTTTGTTTGCTTCCTGTTTTGATTTTGATTTGGATTGATCGGTTTTTTGGTGTTTTTTGAAAAATATGCATACCTGTGCACTGAGCCATTTAGATAAAGACCACAGAAAATTTTCTTCGCTGAAATAACTTCTGAAAGTTGCTACAAACATCAGTGATATATTTCTGAAATTGATATATATGTTGGAAATTTTTGTTGTTTGAAAGAAGTTTACTGATTTCAATCTCTGAGAAAAGTTTGTCATGATCATCTATTATCTTTTCACACTGTCCCTTTTCCTTAAAGGAATGACTCAAAAGGATGTCTCCCTGTCATAGGAAGTTGTTTTTATAAATAAAACATTTCTGGAGATGAATAAAGGATAGTGTTTAAAAATTCTGATGAGATCTGAAAAATATGTTAAAATATCAAGATTTTCAGTGTCACCTCGCTCGGCTATATATCTACAAAAGAAAACAAAATAAAAATAAGAGCTATGGGAAGTGCTTGTAAACTCGTCGGGATGCTGAACAGGTCCACTGGCAACGGGTAAATGCATGCATGGCACCAAGACAACTTCGCTGGGGTACTGAACAGGCCTGCTGGCAACGAAGCAATGTCGGGTACATGAAAATCTGTGTAAAAAATTATAAGAAACCTCTTTAATGTCCTTTATTCTGATCTAGAACTTCTTGACAGGATACAGATGTCAGAGTGGGTTAAATGGCAACCCTGTCGAGGCTATGGACGCCTGCTGGCAGTAGTGGCCATGCCAACAGTATTAAATATTTTATCATTAATATCGTGACTTGTTGATCTTAAGACTGCTATTAGTTTTCATCTTTTAAAACATCACTGGAAAAGATGGTGAATGATGATGTTTGTACAATTTTCTGGTTGTTTTTTTTGAGTTGAAATTTTCTTTGCTGTTCTAATCTGAATTTATTTCTTTTGACAGAGATAAATGCTTCTACCAGTGTGTCGCCATTGTTGGCAGCCAATACAATTTTTTCTATTGCCTTATAAGCTGCCTACACCTATGTCTTCTGAACTTCAAATTGTCATCGCATTTTGCAAATAAACGATATTTTCATTTCTTGCGACACTTGCAAATTGGTCTCCATTTAGTTTTCATGACTGCAAGCGTGAAAACTCCTCCATCGTTCTTTGAACTGTCATGATCTTTTATTGATATTTTGAGTGGCACTTACCTTTGGTTTATTATCAAGTGGCTGTAAAGATTTTCGAACTATGCCTATTTGCCTATTCTTACTTTGATTGCACAACTGGATTTTATTAAACTAGTAAGGCATTGAGCATGAACATTTATGTGTCTTTGAGACTTGCCTAGTCATTAAATTACATAGGGGTCATGTTTTTTTTTTTTTTTCATATATATGATGTGATCCTTATGGTTATGGCTCTTGGCTTGTCAATTTTATGAAATTGATTGTCACAATGTTTGAAAACTTTTGATTAAACATTTATGCAATGGCGCGTTGGTTAAACATTTGGGTTTTGATTTTACATTGAATATTCGTGGTTTGAATTATTACAATGGTGCATTGATATATCATTCACTATTTGATTCTTGGATTGGACGAATGATAAGGTTTAAACTATGTTATGATTGCTTCAACAGTGGGTTAATTCGCCGGTTGTACTTTGCAATTACTATTATGCATGGCAGTAAGTGATTCCACCACCCTCGCATGTGCACATTACCCTTTGATCATTCATAGTGGTTAAATCGAATGAATATGCTCCTGTGTGCTGGTGTTTGTGACCCTAACCCTTACCATGTGCTCGCGCCATGGATCCTGTTGTCTGAGATGAACCTAATGGCAGCTAGGCTCTGTTGATGTTCGACAGTTCCCACAGTGACCTTGAGGAATTTGGATGGCTCCCGTTCATACAAAATTTTGATGGTTTTAACCCCTACGTTGCTCGGTAATTCGCTTTAACCTTTGATGGCTGTCGAGCCAAGGTCGGGGATGTTCAATTGGAAATTAACGAGAAATTTCTCAGTTTAATTACCGGTTTGCCTGGCACTAGACAACGATGGTCCAAGAATTGCAAAGTGGAAGAGGTCCCTTGGACACTGCTCTTCCAGTCGCGTAAGGTTAGCTCCTGTGACAAAGGTTTTCCCGCGAATATGCCCAAGCAATGTTGGCACGATTTGTTGATGATAATCAAACATTTTATCACCTGCGAGGGTCGGTATGGGTTTGTTTTCTTACACCACCTTCGCTTGCTTATGGTTTTCATGGGTTATGAGCTTAATATGCCTTATTACTTGCATAGAAGCCTGTTCAAAATTTCTAAGAGATACAAAAGGAACCAGGCTGATAGCAACCTTTTTCACTTTGGGCTGGTTTAAATTATTGTTGTTTGTCATTTGGGGTTACACGGAAACTGTTGGAATGATTTCCTGGTTCGCAATGATTTTGAGGATTCAAATCCTCCACAGGTTGACAAACCTGTGGTGAGTGAAGATAAGACTGTACTCCCGGTACCCTACAATATGTTGTTACCCAAACCCTTACCTGAGTCACCTATCGACCTACCCCACTCTGTGACCAAGGATGACCAGACTGTTAAGCCCGTGGCCAAGAAACCTAAATCCAAACCTACTGCAAATTCCAAAGGAAAAAAGAATGCACGTTTAATCTCTCAAATGGCAAGAAACAAGCTGAGACTTCCTGTCAACCCTGAACCTATCAGTTTGAGTGGAGATTCTGAATTGGAAGTGGAACGTTACCTGGCAAGTGAATATCCCTATTCCAAATGTCTGTGTGCCGAACCCTCATTTGACTTCGTGTAGAACCTACCACCTTGCTTGCAAAACGACCCTAACTACCCTGGCATTAAGCTGCCTTGTCAAAACGTCGGTCCTTCATCAAAACCCTCTCCTACTTTGCCGAAGTCTATAGCGCCACCTTGTGATCAGTGCGGCTCGTGGTTAGAGAGGTATTATCTCGATGTGTCAATGCTACAGTCCCAAATTCATTCTTTGGAGGATCAAGTTGCAAGGATTACCAGTCAAAAGGCCGAGTTGCAAGCCACTGATAAGAAACAGAGGACAACAAGTTCTATTTTGTTTAAGAATGTGGAGTCAGCTACAGCGGTCGTGAATTCAAAGTTGGCATGATAACAACCTCACTGGTATGTTCTATCACTTGTTTATATAACGACGTCAAATTATTTCGAATAACTATGTTTACAGCGTGAATTTGCTCTGTCATACTGTATACATTATGTACATAGTTTTGTTTTGTTGATCGAATTTCGTTTCCTAGTTTAGCTTCGATTGGATTTCCTTCGATTTGATTGATCGTGGTATGGATTTGATTGGTTTGATTTAGCTTAAATGGGATATGTTGTTGCTAATTGAAGTCACTATATCTATTATAGACACAAGTTGTTTCACATTTCAATTTTGAACACAATCAAGTTTTGATTCGAATTGGTTATAATGTACATGATATGATTGGTATCGGATGTGATATGGTCAACTGTTACGGTTTTTTTCCATATGGTTTTCGAACAAATCAAATACAGTTTGGATCTTTTTTAAAAATGATTCTATACAAATTCACCCAAATCGTGAATGGATTCAATTCGTAACGGTTATGTGAAACCCATCCGGTTAATTCATTTTGGTCTTCTGTTAGATCGACCCTGTTATCGTTTGGATTTTTGATGGAAATGAATATTCAGTTACGAGTGGATTTGTAAAACGAAAGTGACTATATCCAGGTTCACGATTTGTTGCTATATTTAACTCAAGCACGATTTGTTTCGATTGTTGCCCAGTTTAAGATTATCACCTCTGTCAATTTGATGATGGTTGTGATTACTATTTTTGATCCTGTCTGTTGACTGTGTGGCACTCAGCGATCGAAATCTATGGCGAATTTTGGTTGATGCTGTTATATTTACCAATGATCGTAACAGTATTTCCATCTTTGTATTTAATTAAAACAACATGAATCTTATGCTACATTATTATAGCTATAACGAATGGATTCTCGTTGTGTTGCATTAGATCGTATCACACATGATATGATTCACTGTGGATTTCATTTGATATGAAACAATCTTGTTACTGTTTGACCCAATTTTATGGTAAAATGAAACAGAGCATTCTTAACTCTGTTTTCGATTGAATCACTGTTGATTTTGTTTAATTTGAATGATAAAATCATTTGAATCATTAGTGATTCGTTTTTTATGTTTATTGAAAGAAAATTGGATTTGACTCTTTTAAAAAGATTTGATTTGATCCTATATGCTATTTTAGACTAGCTACAGAATCAGATGATTCTGTAGCTAAGTCTGTAGGATAAATTTTTTATTGTTTTATTAATAAAAATGTCTTTCTAACTGGTTATTTTTGGTCTATTGCAGATCAATTCGAAATGGCAGTGGCTTTTATGAGCAGTTAGAGGATATTTCAAAGATTTCACTTGCATTTTGATTTCCTAGTTTAGTTGATTTTGGGATATCTCCCAGATTATGTAAAACAGTTTGATGTTATCCACAGGGAAGTTTTTACCCTGTGGAGAGACTTATAAATACCTATTATTTTTTGTAATAATATCATCCTCATTCGTGGGAGAACAAGGATATGGAGTTTTAATACAGACTGAAGCAGAATTTGGTGTTTTGTCACAGCTTTAGCTTCTCATTATATCAATATTTTGTTTCATGTTGTGTATATGAATTTGTATCTGGTTAATCACTACTTTAGCTATCTTAATCATGTGCAAATGATATAATTTTGATCATTGTAATCCATATCTGGTTTCTTCCAAGTGTATAAAATACATAACAATTGTTTAATTCAGTTTGTGAATGATAGGTTTATCTTCTTCATAAGTTGAATTATCAAATATAAGTTTTTTCATAACAGGTTTCTCTTATTGCAGAGATTTATAAATCTTATAGTTGTTATGATTTTTTATGTCTTGTTTGTCCTGTAAACCACTCAAAGAGCAGCGCAGCCAATCGTTTACAAAAAGCTTTTGGATCAACCGGTGCGAGTTTCTTTCCTCCGACCAGCTTCGAAGTCATCATACACATGGCAGACTTGGAGCATTTCTAGGTCAGTTTTTCATTTGTTTATTTAGATATATGTGTTTAGTATATTAGATTGTTTAATTTCAGTAAATATATTAGATCGTTTAATTTCAGTAGGTTTTATTTCGTATTCATAAAATATAAAAAATCAAAAAGATTATTGGCTATCTTAGGGCAGAAAGTAAATGATTTTTACAGGTTTTATTCAAATCTGCTATTTGTGTATATTGTATATTTGTGAATAAGCTGTATTATAACAAGTAGCTGGACAATTATTTAATAGTGTTAGTGTAATAATAATTAGTAGAATAGTTAGTGTAATTTGTATTTAGTTTTAGTTTATATAGTAGTTTGTTTCAATTAGATTAGTGTATTAGTTTGTTTTTATTGTTAGTTAGTTTAGTTTCTTTTATTTTAGTTTTAGTCAATTTGTTTAGTTAGTTTTAGTTAGTTTTAGTTAGATTAGTTAGTTTAGATTAGTTTTCTCTTTGGTTCTCTTAAAGACCTTAGAGCGGTCAATGGATCCGTTAAACCCGTCAGGGTGGTTCATTCCAAACGGCTTGGGTTATTTAGACAACCCCGGACTGGTTCCACTCTCTCAATTGACGGACATACATTTTCGCCCGTCAACAAGTCCCAATGTAATAATTAAATAATCTATTAATACATAAATATGGTAATATGTTAAAGTTTAATGTTTTAATTAATTAATACCTTATTGTGATGTATAAATTAAAGTATCAATACATTAACGTATAATGTGTAATGTAGTATTGTAACATGTTAATTAATAAATACCTTAATAATGTATTGTATCAATTAATTGATACATTAATAAATTATAAATTAATATATTGTTACAGTATAAATACACTAATACATTAGTAAAGACTTGTAAATATATTGATAAAGTAAAAAAAATAATATGTAAAATGTAATGTGTTAATGTAATAATGAAATGTATGAATGTAATGTATTAATTAATTAATAATAATACATTATTGCATTAATCATTAAAGTATTAATTAATCAATTAATACAATTTTAAATTATTAAAAAATTAACAAAATATTAAATTATTATTAATTAATATATTAATAAAGCATTACATTAATAAAATATTAAAATATCAAAAAAATACAGTGATACTTTAAAGTAATAAAGTATTAGTAATACACTAATAAAGTAAAAATACATTTATAATGTATCTAGAATAATTACAGTAAAGTATTACATTATTACAATAAAATATAAACATTATTATACATTATACATTGATTATAAAACATTAAAACATTAATAATGTATTAATACATTGATGTACTAAAATATAAATGTATTAATACATAAATAATGTATTAATACATTGATGTAATAAAATATTATTGTATTAATACATTAATGTGATAATATATTATTGTATTAATACATTGACGTGATAATATATTATTGTATTAAAATTTATTAATTAAATAATATATAAATTATTGTAGAAAATAATATATACATTAATGTTTTTAAAGTATTAAATGTATTAAATAATTAAAACATTAATTTATTAAAGTATTAAAACATTAATCTATAATTTAATGTATTAATTAATTAATAATAAAACATTAATAATTAACTCTTGATGGGGTGATTACGGGCATGATGGGTGGATATTCAGCTGGGAGGACACATGGCCTAGTCTCCTGCCACCTCGAGGCATCTCAGGCGCATTCAACCTCCACCATAACCTCATGACTTTAACATTTCAACAATAGTAAAGTAATATTAAAATAATACATGAATAACACATTATTAAAAAAATAATACATAAAAAGCATTAATTCATAGTAAATATATCTTAAAGTAATAAAGTATTAATAATATTAATAAATTAAAAATACATTAAAACTACTTTATAACATTATTACATAAATACAAAACACAAATGTATAAAAAAATTTCATTAAAATATCAACACATAGATACAATATTCATGAATACATTAATACAATATGTTACATTAATAAATTAATAATAAAGTAATGCATTAAAAATACATTTCAAAAATATTAATACATTTTTTGTTTGTTTGTTAGAAATATTTGTTAATTTTTTAATTTTTGGGTGTCTCCGCTTCACTAAACACATCGTAAGGGTATTGAACTTGAGCCGCCTAGCAAACAAAACCCACACCTTAACCACTTGAACTAGTGGGAATTGACAAAAGTATTAATACATTGAATTCATACTTTATACTCTATTAAATTTGTTATTAGCACTTTATTATTATTAATGTATTAATACTTAAACTTAAACATATCATTAATGTATTAAATAATAGTACAATAATGCTTTAACACATTAAGGTATTTGTGTATGAATGCATTAAATAATATACGATTATCGTTGGTCATGGTTGAACTTCACCATGATTGGCCATGGTTGACTATGGTTGAACTTCACCATGATTGGCTATGGTTGACCATCACCATGGTTGACCAGGGTTGACTATGGCTGCTCATGCCCATGGATGAGCTTCGTAGACCAAGTGGAGATGATTGTGGTGGGTGATATTGATTATGTTGATGAATAAATGAAGTACATTAGTAAAGTACTAAAACATTACTAAATTAATAATAAATTAATACATTAATAATGTATTAATAAGTTAATGTGAAAATACATTAATATACTAAATTACTTATGTATTAATTAGTTAATATGTTAATGACCTATTAATTAATGTATTAATTTGGTTGTTTGTTACATTATGGCATTGGAATAGGTTTGACACATTCCGATAGTGGGTTATGTTCATGATATTGTGACATTGGGAAATGTTCTTCTCATTACAATGGTGGTCCATGTTTTTCACATTGATACATTGGTTTGTGTACATCACATTGCAATAGTGGGTTCTGGTTGTGACATTGCAACGTATGGAAATTATTGCCACATTATGACGTCAGTATCTATGTATTGCATTGTGACGTGAGGATATGTTTGTCACATTGCAACAACATGACAATGTTTATCACATTGTGATGTACATTTATGTTCATCGAGTTGCGACGTTATTATTCATATTGCAACAACAAAGCAATGTTCATCACATTGCGACATTTGTTTATGTTCGTCACCTTGCGAACATAAAGGGACATTGAAATGTATTAATAATTAATAAAGGAAGTATATTAATAAAGCATTGAAACATTACTAAGGTAATAATAAAGTAATACATTAATAATGTATTAATAAGTTGATGTGATAATATATTAATGTATGAAATTACTAATGTATATATTAATTAATACATTCATGATCTATTAATTAATGTACTAATGTGTTTGTTTGTCACATTATGGCATTGGAATAGGTTTGAGACGTTTTAACAATGGGTTATGTTTGTGACATTACAACATTGGGAAAGGTTAGTATCATTGCAATGCTGGTCTATATTTGTTGCATTTCCACATTGGTTTGTGTACATCACATTGCAACAATGGGTTGTGGTCGTCACATTGCGATGTTTGAAATTTTTTGTCACATTATGATGTGAGGATATGTGCATCAAATTTGTACATGAAGATAGGTTCGTCACATTGCAACAATAGGACAATGTTCGTCACATTGCAATGTCCATTTATGGTCATCACGTTATGTTGTTGCAATTCATATTATGAAAACAGGGAAATCTTCATCACATTGCGACATTCATTTATGTTTGTCACATTTCAACATTACTATTCACATTATGACAAAAGGGATTTGTTCATCACATTACGACATTTTTTTATGTTCAACACTTTGTGATGTTATTCTTTTTAATAGATTGCAAAGATACTATGTTTTCCATAGTGGGATGTTATTATGTTCGTCACATTGCAACACTATTATGTTGGCCATGTTGTAACATCCATTTTTGTTCATCACATGACATCATAATGTTTTTTTTAGTCACATTATGGTGTTGGTGATAGTGAGTTATGTTTGTGACATTGCCACATTGGGAAATGTACTTTATGTGGTTGTTTATCACATCATGGTGTTGGAATAGGTTTAAAACATTGTTGATCTATTAATTAATGTAATAATGTGGTTGTTTGTCACATTATAGATCTATTAATTATGGCGTTGGAATAGGTTTGTGACATTGTGGATCTATTAATTATTGTACTAATGTTGTTGTTTGTCACTTTAAGGAATTGGAATAGGTTTGACACATTCCAACAGTGGGTTATGTTCGTGACATTATGAAATTGGGAAATGTTTGTCTCATTGCAATGATGGTATATATTTGTTGCATTGCCACATTGGTTTTTGTATATCACATGGAAAGAATGGGTTGTGGTCATCACATTGCGATGTTTGAAAATGTTTGTCACATTTTGATGTCAGGATATGTGCATCTCATTCCTATGTATTAATAATCAATAAAGGAAGTAGATTTATAAAGTATTGACGCAGGAGCATCGACTACTCATCAAGCGAGCCAGCGTGGAGCGGAAGACAGCTGGACAGTGCCAACACAAATTTTGAAAACACCTTGATATTTGTTGCGCCAAAAATTAATATGTGAATTTAATGAAGCACACTTTGTATATTGTAATGGACCTTGAGCCTTTAAGCTCACGTCCTTAAGTAGATGAGGCATTTAATAGATTTAATGCTGGTAGATAGGAATTTAATTGTAGATTTGATAGCTTTAGAATTCGAGAGGGAGAACGGAATATAGACACACTCCTTTTCACATTGTATTATGATTTTGGATTATCAAACAAGAGAAAGGAGAGAAGAGCAACAGAGAAATTGTAGGCAGAACCACCATGTACATATATTGAATTAATAGAAAAGCTTTGATTCAATTCCATGGCTGTGTTATTCTCTCTGTATTGTTGATATTATGCTTATGAATATTTTCTTCTGGTTATGCACTTTCTTTTATATGTTGTTTATGTGATTTCATGGTTGATTTGAAATCTGAGAGAATAAGTGAATGAGTTTCAATTGTTTCTCTAAGTGAGCCAGAGAATTCCTACAAGGAGTGCAGTTGAATTTGTCCGCAAGGAGTGTGTGACTGTAGGGTTCAATTAGAGAAAGCTATTGTCCTCATTCATCTCAAAAAGTGCAGATTTGGCACCGAAGCCGTGCAAGGCATGCACAGGCTAAACGAAACTCAGAGTTTCCATTTTGAGTAAAAGGAATTGAGACTGCTGCTGCAGAGGCGTCCAGAGTCAATGCTTCAACACTTGGACGTTGTCGAAATTTTTTCCGCAAGGAGTGTGTGAAAATAATTCTTTCGAAGGACCCAGGAGCCGTAAGGAAGCTCAGGAGGGATAGGTCTTCGAGTCCATCGAAGAACGACGTAGACAAATCGTGCTTGGAAGTCTTGCAGGGAAAGTCACAGGTTTGTGCATAGGTTGGTAAAGGTTCAAAGCTCAGAAGAAAATAGAGCCGTCGGTCTGGAGTCTCAGGGACTGTCAGATCACACTTGACATCGCATATCGGCATATCGCCAGTTGGAGCACCAAGTTGGTGTAGTGGGAGCGGTGATATTGCGAGGAGCGATACTCCGATAGGATCGAAACTGTTGATCATGTGGGACACGTGTCGGGAGATCTCGAAGAATCGGGGTTCAGAGAATCGGGTTCTTGACGACAGAGAACGCTTGTATGTTGGATTCATGATCCACGATATCCTGAAGGTGACGTGGCAGTGTGGGACCACAGGTGCTGGTGGAGTACAGGTGGCATCATATCGGGGATCGGGAAAAGGCAAGTCCCGAGTCCATCGACATTAGGACTCGCGATCCCGCAAGTTTCGAAATTTTGATAGAAGGATAGAAGGTGGAAAATTCAAGTCCACACGTGTCTTGGAAAAATCGGCACATCGAGATTCGGAGTTTGGAGTTTCAATTTGTTGACATCGTGAGTAGCGATTCTCCAATAGAGAGAACTCTGATAGAAAGGGGAAGAAATTCAGCGATTGACCCACGTCGGGATTCAGGGAATCGCAAGGCAAAAGGGGTGTGACTACAGAATTCATGAAATCGCGAATTCCGATATCTCGATCAGATAAGGGAGATCAGTAAGGAG
>ML792203.1:321434-386652 GCA_009831015.1 Picea engelmannii
CTGGTGAGAGCGATCACACTCCGAGGAGTGCGATTGCGTCAGTGTGGTATCAGAGCGGGAATAGTTGTTTGCTTTCTATAGTGAAGAAGGAGAAGGAGTAAATACACCATGCCACCCAGAAGAGAAAGACAGTCACCTGATCCCGAAGACAGGGAGGTGAGAAGAAGAGGTAGGCCAGCAGGAAATCCAGAAATGGAAAGACAGATGAGAGATCTTTGAGAAAGACTTGAGGAGATGGAGACAACGCAAAGACGCAGAGTTGGCATAGGGGATCTTAGCGATTCCAAAGTTGAAGAGGAAGCTGGGCATGAAGAAGAGATCACAATAGAGGATGCATCAACCAAACGGTTGATCAAAGCCATTTCCAGGATGAGTTCCAAGACCAAAATGGACATTCCAGTCTATGAAGGAAGTCTGGATGCAGAAGAATTGCTGGATTGGATCTGAGCTCTTGATACCTACTTCGATTATGAGGATATCGAAAAGGATAAAAAGGTAAGGCATGCTATCACGAAACTGAAAGGACATGCAACTTTGTGGTGGAATGAGCTACAAGAAGATAGGCGCTGCAAAGGCAAGCAAAAGATTAAAAGTTGGGATCAAATGATCGCGAAGATGAAGGCAAAGTTCATCCCACGGGATTATCAAATCACACTGCTCAGGCGAATGCAGAACCTAAGGCAGAAGTTGATGACGGTGAAGGAATACACCGAAGAATTTTACAAGCTCAATATCAGGGCAGGTCATCAGGAGAGCGATGATGAGAAGGTGGCGAGATATCTGAATGGTATGAGATATGACATTCAGGATGAATTGAGCATGGTAACCATCCGAACAGTTGAGGATGCTTATCAGATGGCTCTGAAAGCCGAAGAAAAGCTGAACCGTAAGTAAGGTTAGCGAGGGCGAGGCAGAAGTCAGCCCAGAGGCAAGGCAGTTGCCCAGGAGAAATATCAGAAGCCTAAGGAAGAATGGAAGAAACCTCAGGGTAAGGTTGAGAGAGGTGGAACCTCACAGCGAGGACAACCACATGTTGAATAAAGGGTGTAGCATACATAGCAAGGTGGCAGTTATGCTGATGCAAATACTTTTCCTCGAACCAGAGGTCGAGGTAGAGGAAGAGGAGGAGTTATCACATGTTTTACATGTGGGAAGAATGGGCACAAGTCATTCGAGTGTCCAGAGAAGAAAAAGGATAGAAGAGAAGCTCACATCACTGAAGCTCAGAGGCGTGATGCTGAGAATGAAGATGCAGAAAGCGAAACATCGCTTGGGATGCATAAATTCCTTTTGACACTCGAGAAGGAGGTGGAGGACACAGCTCAGAGAAGCCGACTGTTCAGGACAGCTTGCAAGACCAAGCGATGGAAATGTAAGGTCATCATGGACAACAGAAGCACATATAATCTTGTTTCGACCGAGATGGTAGAAAAGCTAGAGCTGGAGACAACTGATCACCCGAGCCCATATAAAGTTTCATGGATACAGAAGGGACATCAGGTGAGTGTTACTAAACAATGTTTGGTTGAATTCAAGATAGGTGGGTATAATGATAAAATCTTGTGTGATGTTATTCCCATGGATGTATGTCATTTATTGCTGGAGAAAGATGGGAGTACACACAGGTTTCTTCCGATAAAGGATAAAGAAGTGAAACCGGAAGTAAGCAATACAATACTTCTCATGAGTGGGAAGTAATTTCTCACAGAGATGGAGAAGAAGGAAGATCCACAATTCTTTGTGGTCAGGAAACCGAGGATTATTTTGACTAGCACAAGAGTGGATGACTTGCCAGATGAGATTCAGGAACTGCTGGATGAGTTCAATGACATCATCCTGGACGAATTACCTCATTCATTTCCACCAATGAGAAGTGTGAGTCACCACATAGACCTCATACCAGGAGCAAGTTTGTCGAATAAGGACGCGTACAGATTGACGCCGCAGGAAAATGAGGAGGTCAAGAATCAGGTCCAGGATTTGTTGGACAAAGGATTAGTCAGGGAAAGTCTAAGTCCGTGTGTTGTTCCAACAGTACTTAGTCTGAAGAAAGATGGAGTTTGGAGGATGTGTACAGACTCCAAAGCGATAAATAAAATTACCATCAGGTACAAATTTCCACTGTCGAGAATGGATGATCTGATGGATTGCTTGAGTGGGGAAAATTATTTTTCAAAGATTGATCTGAAGAATGGATATCACCAGATTCGCATGAGGGAAGGTGATGAATGGAAGACAACATTCAAGACAAATGAAGGTTTGTACGAATGGCTGGTCATGCCGTTTGGCTTGACAAACGCCGAGCACATTCATGAGACTAATGAATGAAGTCCTGAGGGAATTCATCAGAAAGTTTATCGTCGTATATCTGGATGATATACTGATTTTCAGCAAGACCAAGGCTGAACACTTGAAACATTTGGCCATTGTAATGAGAAAGCTACAACAGGAGAAGTTGTTGATCAACATGAAGAAATCTTCATTCATGAAGACAGAGCTCATTTATTTGGGTTTTGTCATATTGGCAAATAAGTTGAAAATGGATCCGGAAAAGGTGGAAGTGATTAAGAATTGGCCATCACCGAGAAATGTTTTCGAGGTGAGAAGTTTCCATGGTTTGGCTAGTTTCTACAGGAAGTTCATCAGGAATTTCAGTGGAATTAGCACAGCAATGATGGACACAGTGAAGAAGCGGCATCAGACTTTTCACTGGACAACAGAGGCTGAGAAGAGCTTCAATCTGTTGAAGCGAAAGATCACAGAGAAACCAGTGTTAGTGTTGCCTGATTTCATGAAGACATTTCAGGTGAAATGTGATGCAAGTGGATATGCCATAGGAGAGGTCTTGAGTCAGAAGGACAGGCCAGTTGCATATTTCAGCGAGAAGCTGGATGAGGCGAAGCTGAAATACTCCACATATGATAAAGATTTTTATGCTATCATACAGGCATTGAAGAAGTGGAGGCATTACTTAATACCCAAGGAATTTTTATTATACAGCGATAATCATGCATTACAGTTTGTGAGTCAATAGGAGAAGTTGAATCAGAAGCATGCAAAATGGGTAGAATACATGCATAATTTTACATTTGTGATCAAACACATTTCAGGTACTGCTAACAAAGTGGATGATGCTTTGAGAATGAAATGTTTGTTGTTGCAGGAGTTCTGAGTCAAAACCCTGGGTTTTGAAAATCTCAGAGACATGTATACCGGAGATACAGATTTCGGGGAGGCATATGAAGCAGCTGGAAATCCCGTTCTCAGGGATCAGAGCCCATGGATAGACTATATGATCCAGGAGGGATTGTTGTTTAGAGGCAATCAACTGTGCATTCTGAATTGCTCCATGAGGGAGAACTTGTTGAAAGAGAAGCACAATGGTGGATTAGCATGTCATTTTGGACATGAAAAAACATTCGCGAAGCTGAGTGAATCGTATTTTTGGCCAGGCATGCGAGCATATGTAAAGAGGTTTGTTGATAGGTGTCGAATTTGTCAGCATTCCAAGGGGAGGAAACAAAATGCAGGTCTTTATCAGCCATTGCCCATACCAGAGAGACCATGGGAGGCGATAAGCATGGATTTCATATTGGGTTTGCCAAGGACGCAAAGGGGAGTTGATTCCATCTTTTTGGTGGTAGATAGGTTTTCAAATATGGCACATTTTATACCATGCCAGAAGACCAGCGATGCGACTCACATCGTAAATCTATTCTTCAAGGAGGTCATTCAACTCCATGGATTGCCGAGAAGCATTGTATCAGACAGGGACACAAAATTCATAGGGAATTTTTGGAGGACGCTATGGAAGAAGCTAGGAACTAACTTGGCATTTAGTTCTGCTTATCATTCGGAGACAGACGGACAAACGGAAGTAGTAAACAAGAGTCTGGGAGATTTATTAAGAAGCCTGGTGACAGAGCACCATAGCAGTTGGGACAATGTGTTGCCACATGCAGATTTCACGTACAACAATTCGGTGAATCGAAGTACCGGGAGAAGTCCGTTTCAGATTGTGTATGGGACATAACCGAGGGGAGTTTCTGAACTTAGGGAGTCAGAACAAACTGCGACTAGCAGTGCTAGTGCAGAAGAATTCGCTGAAGCAATGCAGGAACTTCACAGTAATGTGAAGCAGCGACTGATAGGATCAAATCAGGAGTATAAGAACAGAGTAGATCAACATCGGAGACAACTCCAATTTGAAGTTGGCGATCTGGTTCTGGCGCATCTGAGGAGAGAAAGGTTCCCAAGGGGAACATATAACAAGCCGAAAATGAAGAAAATCAGACCTTGTAGAGTCCTGAAGAAATTTGGCGAAAATGCTTATGAGATTGAGTTGTCGGATGAAATAGGGCTGGAGAAGCAGAGGCTGGAACGGAGGAACCAATGATCCATTGGATGAAACAATTGCCAGTTGCAGAAAAGTTGCAGATGGAGTGCATACTGGACAAGCGAGTGGGTAGAAAGACCAGACAAAAACAGTATTTCGAGTACTTGGTCAAATGGAAGAATCACCCAGTGGAGGATGCTAGCTGGTAGAATGAGGTAGTGATACAGAAGCATGGACAGACCGTGCAGGAGCTCATGGACAGGAGCCCATGAAAGTTTTCAAGCTGAGGAGTATGATGCAGGAGCATCGACTACTCATCAAGCGAGCTAGCGTGGAGCAGAAGACAGCTGGACAGCACCAGCACAAATTTTGAAAACACCTTGATATTTGTTGCGCCAAACATTAATATGTGAATTTAATGAAGCACACTTTGTATATTGTAATGGACCTTGAGCCTTTAAGCTCACGTCCTTAGGTAGATGAGGCATTTAATAGATTTAATGTTGGCAGATAGGAATTTAATTGTAGATTTGATAGCTTTAGAATTCGAGAGGGAGAACGGAATATAGACACCCTCCTTTGTACATTGTATTATGATTCTGGATTATCAAACAGGAGCAAGGAGAGAAGAGCAGCAGAGAAAGTGTAGGCAGAACCACCATGTACATATATTGAATTAATAGAAAAGCTTTGATTCAATTCCATGGCTGTGTTATTCTCTCTGTATTGTTGATATTATGCTTATGAATATTTGCTTCTGGTTATGCACTTGCTTTTAGATGCTGTGTATGTGATTTCATGGTTGATTTGAAATCTGAGAGAATGAGTGAATGAGTTTCAATTGTTTCTCTAAGTGAGCCAGAGAATTCCTGCAACGAGTGCATTTGAATTTGTTCGCAAGGAGTGCATGACTGCAGGGTTCAATTAGAGAAAGCTATTGTCCTCATTCATCTCAGAAAGTGCAGATTTGGCACCGGATCCATGCAAGGCATGCACAGGCTAAATGAAACTCAGAGTTGCGATTTTGAGTAAAAGGAATTGAGACTGCTGCTGCAGAGGCGCGCAGAGTCAAAGCTTCAACACTTGGACATTGTCAAAAAAATTTCCGCAAGGAGTGCGTGCAAAGAATTCTTTCGAAGGACCCAGGAGCCGTAAGGAAGCTCAGGAGGGATAGGTCTTCGAGTCCATCGAAGAACGACATAGACAAATCGTGCTTGGAAGGCTTGCAGGGAAAGTCGCAGGTTTGTGCATAGGTTGGTAAAGGTTCGAAGCTCAGGAGAAAATAGAGCCGTCGGTCTGGAGTCTCAGGGACCGTCAGATCACACTTGACATCGCATATCAACATATCGTGAGTTGGAGCACCAATTTGGTGTAGCGGGAGCGACGATATTGCGAGGAGCGATACTTCGATAGGATCAGAACTATTGATCGTGTGGGACACGTGTCAGGAGATCCCGAAGAATCGGGGTTCGGAGAATCGGGTTCTCGACGACAGAGAATGCTTGTATGTTGGATTCGCGATCCACGATATCTCAACGGTGACGTGGCAGTGTGGGACCACAGGTGCTGGTGGAGTACAGGTGGAATCGTATCGGGATCCCGCGAGTTCCGAAATTTCGATAGAAGGATAGAAGGTGGAAAAGTCAAGTCCACACGTGTCTCGGAAAAATCGGCACATTGGGATTCGAAGATTGGAGTTTCAATTTGTTGACATCGCGAGTAGCGATTCTCCGATAGAGAGAAATCCGATAGAAAGGGGAAGAAACTCAGCGATTGACCCACGTCAGGATTCGGGGAATCGCAAGGCAAAAGGGGTGTGACTACAGAATTCGCAAAGTAGCGAATTCCGATATCCCGATCAGATAAGGGAGATCAGTATGGAGATGTTGTGGGTAAGAGTTTCCAAGTGGGAATTAGAGGAGCATTGACGCTCTTCGAGCCGAGGTCAGAGGAGGTCCTGGTGAGAGCGATCACGCTCCGAGGAGTGCGATTGCGTCAAGTATGAAAACATTAGTAAAGTAATAATAAAGTAATACATTAATAATGTATCAATAAGTTGATGCAACAATACATTAATGTGCCAAAGTACTAATGTATAAATTAATTAATACATTAAGGGTCTATTAATTAATGTATTAATGTGATTGTTTGTCACATTATGGTGTTGGAATAGGTTTGACACATTCCAACACGTGGTTATGTTCATGACATTGGTACATTGGGAAAGGTTCATCTCATTGTAATGTTGGTCTATATTTGTTTCATTGCCACATTGGTTTGTGTATATCACATTGAGACAATGGGTTGAGGTCGTCAAATTGTGATGTTTAAAAATGTTTGTCAGATTGTGATGTCACAATATATGCCTAACATTGCTACGTGAAGATATATTCATGACATTGTGATGACATGACAATGTTTGTCAAGTTGCGATGTTTGTTTATGTTTGTCATGTTGTGACATTACTATTCAGATTCTATCATTAGGTAATTTTCATCACATTCTTACATCCATTTATGTTTTCCACATTGCGAGGTTACTATTCATATTGTGACAAAAGGGCTTTGTTCATCATATTGTGATGTTTGTTTATGTTCAACACTTTGGAACGTTACTATTTTAGACAGATTGAAATGATTCTATGTTCGACGTAGTGGGATGTTACTATGTTCGTCACATTGCAACATTACTATGTTTGTCATGTTGTAACATCCATTTTTTTTCTGAGATCATAAGGTTTGGATTCACGACAAAGGTTTTTTTTTTCTCATATTATGGCATTAGAATAGGTTTGTCACATTTCTAAAGTGGTGCATGTTCCTCACATTGCAACGTTTGGAATTGTTCGTCTCATTGAAATGTTGGTCTATATTTGTCAAGTTGCCACATTGGTTTGTGTGCATCACATGGTGACAATGCATTGTGGTCATCACATTGGGACGTTTGGAAATATTTGTTACATTGTGAAATCATGATATGTGTGGGACATATCAATGGGAGGATATGATTGTCACATTGCGAGAATAGGGCAATGTTAATCACATTGCGACGTCTGTTTATGTGCATCACATTGTGAGTCACTATTTTGGAAGATCACAACATTACTATGTTAATCACATTGGGACATTATTATGTTTTTCAGATTGCAACATTACTATTTTCATCACATTGGGATATTATTATGTTTGTCACATTGCAACATTACTATGTTCATCAGATTGTAACTTCTAGTTTTGTTCATTAGATTGCAACATCATGTTATGTTTTCCGCATTACAAGGTTGGTTTGTGTTCGACACATTACAAAAATGAATTTTTGGCCAAGTTATGGACAAGTTATTACAAAAAAGTCTATATGTTAAGATATAGACTCTAATGGTCTATATTTTAAAATTAATGGCGTCGATTGGCATATATCAACCACTTTTTACTTAAATGTGGTTGTTGCTAGTTGACGGTTGATAAGAGTGGAGAACAACCATTAATATATTAATAGATAATTAATGTATTAATTAATTATTACATCAATTTATACTGTAATTTATTAATATAACACATTAGTTAATAAATAAATAATATATTAAATAATAAAGTAATACATTAAAAAAATAATAATATATTAATAATGTATAGATACATTAATGTCATATTACATAAAGGTTATAAATTCCCAATAAAATAATGAAATAATCTATTAATTAATGCATTAATACATAAATATGATAATATGTTAAAGTTTAATGTTTTAATTAATTAATACCTTATTGTAATGTATAAATTAAAGTATCAATACATTAATGTATAATATAATGTAGTATTGTAACATGTTAATTAATAAATACCTTAATAATGTATTGTATCAATTAATTGATACATTAATACATTATAAATTAATATATTGTTAAAGTATACATACACTAATACATTAGTAAAGACTTGTAAATATATTGATAAAATAAAAAATATGTAAAATGTAATGTGTTAATGTAATAATGTAATGTATGAATGCAATGTATTAATTAATTAATAATAATACATTATTGCATTAATCATTAAGGTATTAATTAATCAATTAATACATTTATAAAGTATTAATAAATTAACAAAATATTAAGGTATTATTAATTAATATATTAAATTAAAGTATATAAAAAAATACAATAATACTTTAAAGTAATAAAGTATTAGTAATACAATAATAAAGTAAAAATACATTTATAATGTATTCTAGAATAATTACATTAAAGTATTACATTATTACAATAAAATATAAACATTATTATACATTAATTATAAAATATTAAAACATTAATAAAATAATAAAGCATTAATAATGTATTAATACATTGATGTACTAAAATATAAATGTATTAATACATAAATAATGTATGAATACATTGATGTAATAAAATATTATTGTATTAATACATTGATCTGATAATATATTATTGTACTAAAATTTATTAATTAAATAATATATAAATTATTGTATAAAATAATAAATACATTAATGTTTTTAAAGTATTAAATGCATTAAATAATTAAAACATTAATATATTAAAGTATTAAAACATTAATCTATAATTTAATGTATTAACTAATTAATAATAATACATTAATAATTAACTCTTAGACGGGGTGATTACGAGCATGGCAGGTGGACATTGAGCTGAGAGGACACATGGCCTAGTCTCTGGTAGACCTGTTACCATTTTCTTTATTGCTAGAAGAGCTCTATAATGAATGTGAGCAAGCCTTATATGCCATTGCTCACTTAAGCTGATAATGTCATCTAGTAAGGCTTGAACTAGTTTGATGGTCAACTTGTATAGGTTGTTGTCTCTGATGTTGATTACTTTGAAAGAGTTGATATGAGAGTCTTTATTCCATGCAAGTACTCTCCCTTCTAAGAAAGTGAATTTGTAACCCTTGTTTCAAGAGCCGAAATAGAAACAAGGTTTCTCTTCATTCATGGTACAAATAGGACCTCTTCTAGTTTGAGCAGCATATCTGAATCTAGTTGGAAGGTGGAGGTTCCAACTCCTCTTATGTTGTATCTGACATCATCTCCAAGTACCAAATGAAGATGTTTTTCTTTCTCAATGAAGTGTGTCAAATGATTTCTAATACCGGTCATGTGCCCGAAAGCACCACTTGTAATTAGCCAAGTGTTTTCATTGAGATGAACCATACCTGAGAGTGATGAGATGTTGATATCTTCATTGTATTAGAGTTTGGTGTTGACCTTGCTTCCCATCATGAAATTTTTCATCTTTCTAAGTCTTTTCCAGTCCAAGCGTCCAAGTTATAGAGGTGGAATTTCTCTGAAAAAAGGAGGTCATACGGATTTTCTGGAAACCCTAGGGGGGTCGTACAATTTCTGCAAATGAGAGAGTAAATATTCTAGAGAAGGATTGTGCAATGGGATCTTCAAGAACTATGCTCTGATGCCATGTTATTGTTTCATATAATTATGAATTTCATTTCTTTATCAAATAACCATAACCATAAATGCTGCAGCAACCAAGATCACAAGAAGAAACACCATGCACAAGTACACAAGATCTATCATGGGAAACCATTCTCAAACAAGGGAGAAAAACCCAGCCAAATCCTTTGCTATATTCTTCAAGAGAAAGACATTCACCACCAAAATGACTTAGCACACAAGAGGGTGCTTAAGCCCTAGAAACCCTAGTGCCCAAGAGAGGTGCAGACCCTTGCCAAAGAGAAGTACTTGCTGAAATTACCAAAACATGTGAGGAGGATATGATTCTTCAATGGAGAATCATTTCCTACTTATATTATACTTTGACTGATTTAGCAAGGGTGTCTTATTAGAAAAACATGGTCGACCTCTCTAAGTCAGCACACTTTATATTTATATTTATTATTATAATTAATATCTTCATTATTAAGTATCTTCTTAATATTAATTATATTATCATAGGGCCGACCTGTACCCTTTACATAATAACTAGGGTTACAGGTAGGTCTGACTCTTGAACAATATATAGCAAAGGATCTGATACACCCACTAGTGCTCATCCACTAGGGGGCCACATCCATAGGGATGCCATAGACTTGAGTCACTGCATTACACAGATGAGCTAGGTCCTCACACATGCACTTATGCTCATCCATAGTCACATCTTCTCTATAGATCTAATTTCCCACTTCCACCATCAAGAGGATCATCTGGAGTCTTCACATCAACTTTGCTTCTTATTCAGAGGAGGCCATCACATCATCTTCGTTCTTATTCTCATGATTATGTGGCCATCACCTTTCTGGATTTCTATAACTCAACATATCACTCTTTACATTGGATAATCATCTTGATTTCTTCTCTCTCATGTCATGGAGGAGGCCATATACATTCCTAGCCCCTGTCCCAGGCTAGAACCACAAACCCTTTATTAGGGGCTTTCTCTCAGGTTTGTAAGTTGAGAGTAAGACTTCACACAACTGCTATATTCTGCATCTCACGGGTTTTTAAGTTGGAGGATGCCTCCTATAGCCGCATTCATTAACACCAATGACTTATTAGATCAATTGCAACATGCAAATCACTTCACTCAACTTGATTTTAAATCTATATATCATAAATTATAGATCAAGGAAGAAGACACTTGGAAGACTACCTTCATAATAAATAAATGTGTATATGAGTGGTTCATAACTCCTTTTGGTTAGATTAATACACATGATACTTTTACACATTTAATGAATGATGTGTTGCGTCCATTCCCATATTCATTTGTCGTAGTTTACTTGGGAAACATTTTAATCTTTATTTATACTTTGGAGGAGCATATGTTACATATGAAGAAAGTGTTAAAGACACTAAGGAAACATTACCTATTAGTAAACATAAATAAATGTGATTTTTATAAGTAGTGTTTAATGTACTTGGATAATATGATTTGTGGAGGTGATTGAATACTGATCTTGTAAATATATCTATGTCACCCTTAAATGGCCCACTCCTACTAATGGCCCACTCAACAAACATCCTTTGAACAACTAAACAAGAAGACTGGCCAAACACCATTCCTAACACTACCTAACTTGTAGGAGTCTTTTGAAATGGAAATTATTGAACACTAGTGGATATGATATGGGAGAAATATTAATGAAAGGGGGCAACCCGTCTGTTATCATTCAAAGCTATTCAATGGAGTAACAATAACTACCATACATAAAGTAACTCCATACCTTCATTCAAGTATGGGAGATTCACTTAGTAAACCTATGTCATAGCATGTTCATTCAAGAGATATTAAAGAATACCCTTAATTTCATTTCTACCCCCAAAAATATTTTTGCTATACCCCCTCTTAATTCATATTTAAAATAAATACACCCTATTTTCACCAAATATTATAAGTATTTTATTCCCCTTATCATTTTTACTCATAGTACGTTGGTCCTAATATTTTACATATGTATACAAAATTTAATTTAGAAATTTTTGTTTATCATATGCTACTTGATCTTTGAGTCAAGATCATCAAACACGTTCCATAGGAATTAGAAGACCATTTCATCTTTATATCCTTCTATGGAATCTATGGTATTTTTTTTTTCTTGTTTAGATACTTTCATGACTCATTGGGAAATTATATAAGGTACAATGATTAGAGATGTATCACCTTGCTCCACCATGAGATGATTTACTTCCAACAAAAAACTCCCAAAATATAGATCTCCTCAAATTGCCAATTCAATGCACATCACTTCTTACTTCCAACCTCTTGATGATTCCAATAGGAAAAGGTGTCAATAATCCAATACTAGAATTTTCAAGCTATGTAGCCTTCCAACAACACCTTTTACATCCAACTTGATGATGATTTAAACAAATAAATGAATTATAGTTACCAAAGAACCATATATATACTTAGGAGGATAATACAAGATACTTTCTACATAATGTCATGAATGCCTCCCAAGTATAGAATAGGTTACACCATAAATTATTTCAAACTCTATGCAAATGTCTTCTTTACAAAAACAATGTCACCTCCAAATAATGTACATGCATTAACTTTAAATTAAAGGTCCTTTGACTAAAATATCTTCTAATCAAAATCATAGATGATAGTCATCTTCCTCAAGGAATAATTTAAATATTTAGGCTTAGTATGGGATGGATTTTCTTTTCTCTAGTGTTAGGGTTTCCCTAGTGTTAGGGTTTACCGATTGTATTTGACTTTACACCCAACATTTTTGGTGACTTGAAGCCCCACCACTCCTTTAAATTTTGGATTGTTGAACACCCATCATCACCCCCAATTTTTATTTTTATTTTTATGTATACCCCTATTTTAATTTTAAAAATCCCCTCATCCCCTTAATACCATCCAAACTATTGACTTACCTTTCAATTAGTTTTAAAATACAAAAATGAACCCATGTGATATGATATGGTTTACTGATGAATTTACCATGGGTTTAAGCAATGAATAAATGAAATCATTATCTATTAGGTAAGGATACCATCATCCATGAATCACGAGCCTCAATAATACTTGGAGGCTCATAGTAAGCTCCAATAAGTAAGATAGTATCAATGTATATTTTTTATACTCCAATGCTATCTGTTGGTTATATAATGAGGGAACTAACAACAATTTAGAGGATTTTATATGCAAACCACTAACACACAAATTTACAAATTTAGGAACCATTATACACATGCATCCATTCACTCATGAAGAATCTAGATAGGACTGTGTGGAAGGTGAGGACTCCAAGAAGGTGTCACATTATATGCAAGGAAAACAAGAACAAAAATATGTTGATTACCATCTCCAATATGGATTAATCTACAAGATGGGGAATATTTGTATACCAAAGTAGATGATTACCATATCCAATATGGTTTACTCTACAATATGGGGAAGCTTGTCTACCAAAAAAAGAAAGAGTACAACTGATAAGGGAGGCTCATGTTAAAATATTCGATGTGATCATTTTACCATAGAAAATATTACGATATTTTCACCCAACCATAGGTACACAGCCACCCCCAAGCACCATAACCTTTGTTAGATATATTGATTTGAAAGCAATACTAGAACCAACAGATAACAAATAGAGTGCATCTTTCTCCAAAGATAACTCACTAGACAGAAAGTCCCAAAACCACAGAACAAGAACAGTACTCAATTACAGTAATTGCAGTTGCATTTACCAAGAATACCACTAAGAATATCAGAATAACACTAATAATTTCATCAATAATACCATCAAGAGATACTAGGAGGTAGGGTGGATATCTTAGGCTAGATAGTGCTAGAGAGAGAGACCAAGAACCACCCCAGAAGATCCACCTTCCATCCTTGCAGTTGTTGCTCCAAAATTGCACTAGACTTGACTGAGAGAGTGAGTGAAGTGAGTGAGTAAACATGAGTTATATCATCTCTTATTTATAGTGGTTCTTGTTACCTGTCTGGGATGAATTTTCCTTTTAGAGGCTAATAATTTAATATTAATTCTTTTACTGAGTCGACTTGTCTTCTAGGATTTTTACACATATGTTTAGGATTTCTCTTGATTCCAAAATATTCTATTCTAGCCAAAGGTTACACATGGAGGTTAATACCTCTCACAACTACCATAATATAAACACTCCCTCCTACCTTGGGAGGTATTAACTGTAATGGTCTCAAACACATCCATCCATTTCACATGGTATGGTAAAGGCTCACATAGTATTGTAGACCATTCTACATGTAGCATCATCTTAGCTACACAAGGTATCTCATGATCATGAAGATCAAGTCATGAGAATCATAATCACTATCAATCTGGATGGAAATCACCTCCCACACTATTGATTGGCACACCAACCTAGGAAACACCTTCAACACTACTGGTAATCTCCATGGAAATACAGTAGTAATACACAGTTACTACAATTCCATCCAATAGATCACAATAGTGTTGATCCATAGTAGTACTGACTACTATCTAGTGGTACACAACCACTCCCAGTAGCGCACAACTACTATCTAGTGACACACAGTCACTACTAGTAGAATACTTCCACCATAGTATCACATAGATGTTGTCCATAGACCCACAATATCCATTGCAATCAACTACAAGATATCACCATGTCATACAACAATCTCCTAACATCAAATCATATCATCGTCTGCATCATCTCTTGAGGCGATACTCCATCTGAATAATCAAGCATGATGATGAATAAGTCATGTGATAGACTTAACACACTCAATAGAGTGTCTCATATAAGTCACTCACTCAATAGAGTGATAGCAGGACCATTCTTCTAATTGAGACATACATCCTAGAAGAATAGTTGTGCCAATAGATGTTGAATCTCTCCACTGTATGATCTATAAGTTGTACCAGCATGATGCAAATGCATCATATATAATCTGCACTAGCATGATATGGAATACCATCTACATCATCTCTAAGCCATACTACCATGAGGTGAATGCATCATATCTAAGTTGTATTGGAATTATGTAGATCAATGCCTCTGCATCATCTCTAAGTTGTATGATCATATCTAAGTTGTATTAGCATGATGCTATGCATCATATCTAAGATGTACTAGCATTAGTATATATAGTATGATGTGAGTCATATGCATCATCTCTACATTGTATGATCATATCTAAGATGTACTATCATGATGCTCTGCATCATATCTAAGTTGTACTATCATGATCATATCTAGCATGATGTGAGTCATATGGAATAATCATCGTCTTCAATATGTACTAGCATGATGCAAATGCATCATATCTAATATGTACTAACATGATGCGTCTCAAGACATTTGTATCATATCTAAGGTGTACTAGCATGATGCTAAAGCATCATATCTAAGCTATACTAGCATGATACAAACCAACAATCTGTCAACCTAGACCATTCTCCATAGGGAGAATGTCTGTTTGCTATCACACTAACTATCCATGATGTTATATCAACACTCCCTCCCAACCAAGGAATTCATCACCTCCCTTTCAACCAAGGGAGTAATCTCCATGAGTCCCAACTTGTCCTTCAAGTATGCAAACTTTATCTTGGATAGAGGCTTCATCAAAATATTAGTTGTCTGCTCATCGATGGAGATGTACTGGAGAATCAGTTCTCCCTTCTTGACTTTATCACAAAGAAAACAACACTTTCTCTCAATTTTATTTGACCTATCATGGAACATGGGGTTCTCTTAAAGCTTCACACAAATTTTCTTATCACAATATATCAAAATCGAATCTAGCACCTAATCAAATAGTCCAAAAACCAACTTACAAAGCCATACTACTTCTGTAAAAGCATCACAAGATGCAATATACTTTTCTTCTGCAATGTTGAGTGCAACATAATTCTATTTCCTGTTATCCCATGATATCATAGTAGATCCAAAACTGAAACATATACCAAAAGTACTATTTTTGTCATCCGCACTCCCTACCCAATCTGAATTAGTAAATCCATGCAGTTGTACATCACTGTTTGAGACATATCTCAAACCATAATTTAGCATCCCATGAATATATCTCAAAATGTGCTTTGCAACTATCCAATGCTCATGTATAGGTTCCACTTAGAATTGGCTCAACTTGTTCACAACAAAGAAAATGTTCGGCCATGTATTAACCAAATACATCAATGATCCAATCAACTGCTAATACAGGGACACATCTACTAGATTAGAATCAGAGTCTCTCAACTATCACCATGGGAGTTTCCATGGATTTTCAATCTATCATTCCAAACTTCTGAAGGATCTTTACAACATACTTCCCTTTCCCTAGAAATATTTCACCATGCTTTTGCCATACTTCTAGTCCCAAATAATAATGCATAAGACTAATATCCTTCATATTGAATTCAGAGGATAACTCCCTCTTACACTGAATAATGAGAGGCTCTACACCAAGCTCTTATAACTTGCTTGCGTCCATACAAGGCCTTCTTTAATATGCATACATGGGTTTCTCTCGAGTGTACCTCAAAACCTTGAGGTTTCTCTATATATAATTATTCCTCAATTACTCCATTAATAAAAGTGATCTTTACATCCATATGATGTAAACTCCAACTCATGGATACTGCAAGATATATGATGGCTCTAATAGAGGTGTATCTCCAAACTAGAGCAAACGTCTCATCATAGTCTTCTCCCTCCTACTAGGAGAACCATTTAGCCACAAATATTTCCTTTTATTTATCGATACTTCTATCCACTACATGATTTATCTTGTAAACCCATTTTGAAGTGACTATAGAAATTCCTTTAGTTCTAGGCACAATTTCCCATACATCATTTTTCATGATTGATATTTTTCCATCATAGCTTTCTTTCATTCTTTCTTCTTGATTGCTTCTTCAAAGGTGGAAGGTTCTACATTGATATGTTATGGAGAACATGTAGTTTCTTCCTCAGGACCTTCATGTTATTTTTCATCGTTGGGATCCATGGAATCTTCTATAGATTTTCTAAAGCCAATATTTTCATCAAAATTCACATCTCTGCTGATTTCAACCTTTTGTTGACCTGGAGCATAGATTCTATAATATTTTGATGACTCACTATATCCAATGAATATTCCCTTCTTTCCTGAAGGTTCCAACTTCTTTCTTTTGTCCTTGGGAACATGGATATAGGAAGGAAAACCAAATATCCTCAAATGTTCAACACTTGAGTTGTTTTTGGAGAAAGCTTCTTCTAGAGTCATGTTTTTCAATATACAATGAGGATTTCTATTATGAACATATATGGTTGTCACATCTACTTCTCCCAATAGAACCATGGATATATTCTAGTCATTCATCATTTCCTTAACATATTCTTCAATGTATCGGTTCTTTCTTTCTACCACACCATTATATTTGAGGATTATGTGGGACAATTAGTTCTCTCTTAATCGCAACTACTTTACAAAAGGCAATGAGCTCCTCACCACTTGATGGAGTCATCTACTCCATGTTTGAAACTGTCATTGTAGCTCCTTCTCAGAGATATTGCCTATGACCTACCCGGAAAAATAACAACACGAGTAAGAGTATTTCCAATAACATTTTCATCAGAACATATCTATATTTATCATAGAATTTCCAAGGTGACCTTCCCGGGAGAAAAACAAGAGATATCTCCTAGAGGAGAAATTAGTTCATTTTGCAAACAATTGCAATAAGTATCTATATCAATAGTACTTACATGCAACCAAGTATACCTGAAAATAATAGAACCTTTCAAATATTGTTATCACAACTATATTGTTTACTTGTATTATAACAAATATCAAAATTGATATGTGAAAATTGAAACTTAACAATTTGATCAATAAAACCTAGAACGTGGAGCCTCAACTGCTTGTTCCTCTGAATTTACTAAATACAAGATCATTTCTTGGACAAGGTCTCTTGTACATTCCTTGCAAAAGACACTCATGCTTTTCTATATGATATAACATGAAAAGCATATACAAGTGCACACCTTTGAAATTTGCAGCATTGTTCAACTTGTCTTCTAATCTGAAACTAAACACCATCTTGACAAGAAGAGGTTAGAAACTGAATCATACAGATTCAATGATTAGAACAAGATAAAAACCATGAAATTTCAACTTTGATCACAAAATCAATTTTGACCAAAAGTCAACCTTTGAATTTGACTTTGACCAATCAACCTTTGACTTTGAATTTGACCAGTCAACCTTTGACTTTGACCTAAAAAATCAAACTTGACTTTTTTCTAGATGAGGACACCAAAGGGTGCACTAGGCTAGGGAACACTAGAATTTTCAGAGATTATGTCCAACACTTCAATTAAGGTGCTTAAAGATTTGGATTAGGGTTTGTTGCAGATGTAAAATAAAAAACCCTAGTTGTAGGTGAAACTAGTGCTACAACGAGCTTGACAAAGAACTCCCACTCTAGCTTCTAGTGGTTAGACTTTTCTGAAGGTAGAGTTGGCCCATAACTTGTTAAAATATTCAATGTGCTCATTTTACCATAGACAATATCACTATATTGTCAGCCAACCATAGGTACGTAACCAACCCCGAGCACCATAACCTTTGCTAGATAGAATTATTCCAGAAGCAAAACTAGAACCAACAAATAACCAAGCGAGGGCATCTTTCTCCAAAGATAACTCACGAGACACAAATTACCAAAACCACATAACAAGAACACTACTCAACTGCAACAGTTGCAGTTGCAGTTACTATGAATACCACCAATAATTTCGTCAAGAATACCATGAAGAGATACTAGGAGGTAGGAACCATATCTTAGTCTAGATAGCGCTAGAGAGAGATACCAAGAACCACCCAAGAAGATACACATTCCATCCTTGCAATTGCAACTCCAAACTTGCACTAGACTTGATTAAGAAAGTGAGTGAAGTGAGTGAGTAAAAATGAGCTAGATCATATCTTATTTATAGTGGTTCTTCTCACCTGTCTGGGTAGACTTGTCCTTTTAGAGGATAATACTTTAATATTAATTCTTTTACTGAGCTGACTTGTCTTCTAGGGTTTTTACACATCTGTTTAGGGTTTCTCTTACTTCTAGAATATTCTATTCTAGACAAAGGTTACACATGGAGGTTAATACCTCCTGCAACTACCATAATATCAACAAATCACACCTCCAGTCTTGTTGGTAATTTTGGTGTTGAGAGGAGTATGGATAAGTTGTAGATGTATACTTATTGCCCCAAGATGTTAAAAGTGGTAGCCAAAATGATCAAAGGTTGTATTTTGTGTTGTACCAACAAGCCTAGTAATGAGAAGCAAGGGATATACAATGTAATTACATTCCCTACAAGGCCATGGGAAAACATATCCATGGATTTCATTTTGCATTTTCAATGTCAAGAAGATGGAATTCTTACTTGAATATGGTGGTATACATCTTTATGGCTTGTAAGATCCCATCAAATGATAAGACACTATAAGATTACTCTTTGATATGGCCTATGTGCACTTTAGGATTCTACGGAACATTATTTAACATGGAAATACTAGATTTATCAATATATTTTGGACTTTCATATATGAATATTTTGGATGCTAAATTGAATATATGCACTGCCTTTCACCCACACATTGATAGGAAAATAAAGGTAGTTGTTGACGCTTGAATTTGTAAGGACCGAAATGGAAACCTCACAAGGATACAAGTCCTCCTTCATTTTTAGAGAGGTGGTACTCCTCTTTGACTTATGATCTTATTTCTAATTCCAAATCAAGAATAATATAGGAATATGTCAACTAACATAGTGTCCAAATATTCAATGCTCAAGAAAATTCAAACGTTGAAAAAGTAAATGTATATAAAAGGGGGTTCCTGAGAAATGGACCAGGAACTTCAAACATCACACATGGGATAAAATAAAAATGCAGATATCCTCACATCCATCATAGTTTAATAAATATCTAATCACATTCAACATAAATGGAAATGGTCTATCGCACGAGATAACTTTGAAAGAGTATTACTTATAAAGATCAAAAAAATATTTTGATAGATTGATTTCAAATATCTTATATTCAAAATGCAGAATTATAAAATACAGTCCAAATCAATCTCGAATTAGTTCTCTGGAATTTCTCAAAATGATAATGTATGTTACAATGCTTGAAATTAAAAGCATTTGTCCATGAATGGAATGGGATTGGGGCTCTCATAGACCATAAATAAATATTTACAAGAAAAGTTTTGAAGAAATATGGGGTAGAGTGGAACGCAAACAACATGATCTGGAAAGGAGACAAGAAGAAGTTACTAGAATTTGATTATGTTTTTCTAATGAAATAATAATTATAATTGGATGAGAATTTGCTAAACAAGGAAATATGTGATTTAGTGTAGACTCACTATGATGTATTCTCTCTCTTTCACTTGCTTGTTATTGTTCCTTTTATAATTTGGCTCATTTCGGTTAGGTGGATGGTTGTAACTGCTTCCGTTGGTATTTCATAAATCTTGGCAATAGAATTGTTTAACCATTCTTCAATATAATCTCTTAACAATGAAACATTCACTTCTTGTTTCACTTTGATATTAAACAATTCTCCCTCAATATCTCTATAGTCAATACATACATTTTGCAACATATTTTCAATATCTTCATTTTTATTAGTATATTCAACAATCCAATTGTCAATGCCATCATATGTGAACACAACTATGCTATCAATTGTTTTCAAATGATGCTTTCTTTAAAGCTTCAATTTGTTCTTCAAACTTCTCCCAGGTCATGACCATTAAACTTGATATTAGTTTAGGGTCCAAAACTTCGATGGTGGTACCAACAATATCCACACCATCAATATTTAGATATGATTTTGTCCTTTTTTCATGACAAATCATTTAACTGACTCAATAATATCTTTAATGTATTAACTCTTTCAATCCGTCATTCCTTTGATTTCTTCACAGGGCTCTGCGAGGGGAAATCTTACTATTTTCATCTTTGGTCCATCGTCACCCAGACCTTTCCTGCGAACCTTGTAACTCCATATATGCAAAAGAATTCATCATTTTTTAAATCTACATTCAAATACTCTTTAGTATTATGGATCTTGAAGCTAAGAGAGGAAAAGATTTTTACCAAGTTCCATAATTATAAAATTAATGACATTCTTTTCTTTATATTTTCTTCGATGAAATGTTGAGTGGCGACAAGAAAACTTGAAATTCCTTTAACTCTTAAAATTGAATTTGGAATTTATTGAAGACTTATGTGAGGCTAAATCATGGCAGTAGGGGTGGCCAGAATAGGTTGAGGCATGAGGGTTTCTTCCAATTCCTTGACTCTTTCTTTTAGCCGAAAATTTTCTTCTTCCATATTAGCTATTGAAAATTCCAATGCATCTCTTATGACCTTGTGACATGAAGACAATTTTGATGGAAACATGTTTTAGGAATCAATGGTAGACCTTTATTTCCACCTATTACTCTTTGAGGTCCTTTCAAAAAGTATTTTCTTTGAATCCTTTTCAAATGAGGTGTTTTGTACAACAAAGGTTTCTTCATCAAAATAGATTTCACCTTGGAAAACAATTTTAAAAACATGTTGTACATTTTCATGAGCATGTTACTCTTCCTATGGGAAGAAAATATTTTCGATATCAACAACTAGGTCCATATCATCCAACAAGATATCATTTTCAGGTGCTTCTGGTTCTCCTCCTTCTTGTTGAGAAATGGTTCTTTTCTTTTAAACTTTTATCTTATGGGGGTTTTCTAAATTTCCCCGAGGAGGGTTTCTCTCTTCATCAGCTCCTAAATTATTACTCATGGTTTTTGTTTGCTAGGCCACTCCAGGATGATGGTTTAGCTTAGTTAAGACACTTATGTTGGAAATGAAGGGTGATTGAGCATTCTTTTCACTGGATGGTTTTCCTCTCTCTTTGCGATGTTCTGTGCTACTTACAATGGTCTCTATATCGCCAACATTTATACCAATTTCTTGAACAAGAGCGTTGCAACTATGACCCTCTTCTTCTCCAAATACAAGTTCACTGATAAGTGCAGGGCTAGGCCCAACTGATATTATGTGGTTATAAAAATGGTGATCAGGGTCAAACCCTATGATCTCTTCTGCAAATCTCATGTTAAACTAATCAAAATAGGAAGCATTATCATCAATCTTGGAAATTCCTCTTAAAATGATTTCGCCAATCGTCCAAGGAAGAGGGATAAATGTCTTTTCCTTTTTTCATAAAAGGTATGAAACCAAAATTTGTATTGTCTCACCACTTCTATGATAAACAATTTGTTAGGCACATAATAGGGGATAAATACAAGTTTTTCGTGAGAACAAAAAATCCTAATGATATTATAATCATCCATTTTTTCAAGAGCTCCCCTTTCATTCAGAAAATTTGATGCTTCCAAATAAATCCCGGAAGTATCATCTCCAAAGAGTAATTTCTTGAATTTAGACACAAAATTGTTATATACTTCATAAAAATAATGGCCAACCTTATGTCTCCAAAGAGCTTGATACATCATACTTACATGGTCCACCTTTGACTTTACCATTTTCTCGACACTTTAATCTTTGAAAAAATGATAATATATGATAGAGAAGATCAAACAATATTCCATATAGAACTTCTTTTCAGTTTTGAAATTCATTAACTGCGCATTCACCTCATTTGATATGATCTTCTCCAGCTGAGGTATAGTTTCTATAGAATCTTGACCAACAACTCTAGTAAAAAACCTAGCAATTTATTTATAATGGTCCTTCAAAGAACTCACTCGAATATTGGATATGTCTTTTGGCATCGATGCATGATCTTGTAAATATTCTTGTGAGAGTTCAATTCTGTTGCTTTTTCCCTTCTGGAAATTTCTAGCCTCTTCTCTTTTGTACACCAAGTTCGACTATGACAATTTTAAAATTTTCTTAAAAAATGAAGGTGCTAATGAAGCAAGGGAACCTCTTTGCAATGAGGTGGTTCTTTTGTTCTAGATGAATTTTTCAATGCACCAGGTAATGATATATTTACATTCGAAAACCTCCAGAACACAACCAACGCGAGCTATTCCTGATGTCCACACCTTATTGTTGTCTCTATCCGACAATTTTGAATAGTGTTGATAAGACATGGACCAATGGTAATTCTAGTCTTCTTCGGCGAATAAGTTCAAAGTATCCCCGCATAAATGATGTTTTCTCACGACCATATTCAGAAAGTTGGAAAAATTCTTCGTAATATCACTTAGCACAATAAAATGGCCCTTAAGTTAGATTTTCTTGGTGAAAGTATTATTTTGAAATAAATGTAATTTGCCTCGATATAAAAATTATTGATTAACGAACTTTTCAGAAATGAATTTAGCAGTTGAGTCAGTGAAAATAACATTTAATGTGACTCAAGAAATGTGAAGGGGACACGTCATGGTGGAGAGTGAGAGTGGAAATTTATCAAATGAAAATGCAAGTCTGTGAGTCCACGATGAATGAAATGGCTAAGTATTGAGATCTTTCAGACGACTTGTGCGAGGTAGAAAAGTAATCAAGTGCAAGTACGTGACTTCACGATGAATAAATAAACTAAATGTTGAGTCGGATGAAAGAGAAAAAGGAAATAAAAACAAGACTTCTGCAAGTATGACGGAAATGGATAAGTATGGTAAGCATAATAAAATAGAGAGAGGGGAGAAGGAGATGTATGATACATGGCTAAGAAATTTTATGGGAGGGGAAAAGTCATAAAAGGAAAATGAAAGGAAGGAAGGAAGGGAAAACATATGGCATTCAACAATAGTGAATATGAATTTGGTATAATTGTTTTGAGGATACAATCATAAGCATCGAGGGACTTACGCTGAAAATTTTGGTTTCATTCCACATTCTTATAATAGAGTTTCACAATATTACTAGTAAGTTTCATTTTGAAATTTGTTTAGGATATTTCTCATTACCATTGGATGTTGAATATGCATATCCTAAACCAGGGGAAACAACCTCAAGTGATGCATTGAAGGTAAAAACGTTCATAAGAAAGATAAGTAAAATACACTTACAACTTCACGAGAAACTGAAGAAGTCGATTTGTTCACAATCCTACTGTTAAGTTTCATTTTGAAAATTGTTTGGGGTATTTTTCACCATTACCATTGGATTTTGTATATTCAAACCATAAAGAAAGGGAAACAACCTCAAGTGATGCATTGGAGGTAGAAAATTTCATAAGAAAGATAAGGAAAATACACTTACAACTTCACGATAAAATAAAGAAGTCTTGGAGAAATATAAGGCTAGACATGACCAACATCTTACTGAGAAGACCTTCCAAGTAGGAGACAAAGTTTGGTTGCAACTTCACAAGGAAATGTTATAGGGATCAATGAAGAAAATCAAAACCCTAAGACATGAACCTTTTGAAACATTGGACAAGGTAGGAAACGATGCTTACAAACTTAGTCTTCCACCTTATAAAAGTATTTAATCTATAATAAAGGTAGACAACTTGAATCTCTACTAGCCATTAGTTCTTGAGGAAGATCAAGAGTAAGCTTTACATACTACTTTGTATTGTGTATTTTAATCTCCATTATAAAAAAACACAAAATGCATAATCCTTCAATCCTTGATGGTTTTTCTACATTGAGTTTCCAAGGTAAATAATTTTGTAATATTGTATATGTCTTTGCTATTGTATTTATGCTTTCACGCGATAGTAGTTAAATTATCTTAATGTCTGTTTTTATTATTACTAAATCATTAATATTTTTTGCATTGCAAGGGTTAATATATTTTCAAAAGCGGTTCATTTTCACTAAACAAAGTTGGAATGCAAAAGTTATGGCCCCAATAGGCAACCGTCCAAATATTCCCTGCATGTCCAAGTCCAAGTGGTGACCATGTTAGTTTGCCATAATTCAATTGTGAGGAGCTATTAACATGTGGGAATGCACTAGATAATTCTACAAGTATCATTAAGGTTCCAAGTGGGTTTCAAAATATTAAAGCCAACTTTAATTGTAGTTATCAAAAACCTTGTAGAGGAAGAGAGAATGATTGACTTTTTCATTAGTTACCTACTCTTCTACACTATGAGCATGACTGTGGACAATACACTAATAGATAAGTGATATAGAGGAATATTTCATATGACTATAGAAAACCATAGCATCCCATAGCTTCAGAGAAAGATTTACATACTACTTTGTATTGTGTATTTTAATCTCCATTATAGAAAAACACAGAAGGCACAATCCTTCAATCCTTAATAGTTTTTATCCTTCAATCCTTAATGGTTTTCTACATTGAGTTTTCTAGGTAAACAATTTTGTCACAATGTGTATGTCATTGGTATTGTATTTATGTTTTTTCTACGAAATGATTTTTTTTGTCGCTGCACACAATTATTATTTTTTGTTGTTTAAAATTCATTTTTGAATGCAGAAATAAATTCAACATACTGAAAAATCCCTAGAATACTCAATTTATATAAAGATAATCACTCAAATAGAAATACCCCCAAAAACATGACCACATAAAAATAATTTCATAGAACATATAAACTACCCCATTAAAATATCCAATACACTAATTAAATAATCTATTATTCAAATATACTTATTTTCAAAAAACAATTATGTCTAGAAACTTTTGTATTACAATCATGGTTAATATTGTAAATAAAGTCCATTCTCATTTATATATTTTCTATAAACACTCTCACCTAATAATCATAAATTATTATTTTCAAAATTTTCAATTCTATATTTATATATTTATGAGATATTAAACTTTACTTTTACTTTTATTTAATAATTTTGAAATAGTAATCAACTATATATATCTTTAAAAAAAATTTAATAAAAATAAAATAACATAATTAAATTTGAAAAATAAAATCTATTCCAAGAAAGTAGGTTTTACTCTAAACGTCTAACAAAAATTTGGCAAATATTCCAAGAAAGTAGGTTTGATTGTTAAAATACAATTTTTTTTGGCAAAGGCCATACATTCCAACGTTATTGAAGATTCCGAGAAAGTAGGTTTGACTCTTAACATACAAAAATTTGGCAAAGGCCATAACGTTGGATCTGCACAATACCATGTTGAGTGTGATCGTTCTCTCCTTCAATCACATTGTATTTGCTCAATACCACCATGTGAACTGTGTTCGTTCTCTCCTTCCTACTTTAGGTCGTTTTTCCTTCCTTGCAAAAGTCTTGGAGCTGCACTATCATTACTCTTATATCATCCTTAGATTCTGTGGCTACCACTACTTCTACAAGCTTTTTGCAAGCACCTAGAACACCTTCCCCATGCTTCTCCTAGAAGAAGAAAGGCCTGGCAATATCTACGGCCTCCTGATTACTAACCACATCCCACATCCCATCTAATGCCAAAATTATAAACTCACAATCAGATAATATTTCAGTGATAGATCCCACTGGACAATACAGCTTTGTATTTTGTGTATTTATATTGATATTGTAATGTGTGTTGTTTTATAATTGTTACATCTGAGAAGTAGACCCTCTACATCAATGGATGCATCAATGCCTAGCCCCACCACTAATGCAACAATAGAGGAAGCCTAGTCATTGGGTGCACCCCACACACATGTATGTACCACATTTGATAAATTTACCATAGTCATTTCTTTATTTTATGGAATCCTCAAATTTTTAATGTTCTCTTGTTTCTATAGGATTTGGGACTAGGTAATGTCGAGGAATGTAGATGTGGGATGGACAAGTCACCTGCATCACATATATCATTATAGAGTTAAATATCGTATAATTCTCAAATTGTTTATGTTTATGTTTTTTAATTTTAGTATTTGTTACTAATAGTTCAATGTTTTTAAAATGTATGCATATTGCATATTTATTTGCTAGCTATAGTACTATTTCACTCCCTGGGCACTTGGGCGTTCCTTATGGGTTACCTTTCTCTAGGCCTAGGGAGTTGCAATCACTTGTACATCGTGTGAGGGTCCATCACATCCCACCCTCAACATTAGTCCTATTTCATGCATCCTTAGTGGATTCACAAGCAGGGAACCCATTGACACCACATGTATGCCACCCACCCCGACCACCGTTTCCATGGGCCCCATTGATCGAGGCTGTCAAAATAGAGGTTGTCTCAGAGTAGGTTGTACAACCTAGTGGTCCATCTACAAGTGAATCTCTATCGAGGCCTCACATATTCAGAATGAGATATTGCATTGATGATAATTTTTTGTGTTTCATAAATTTGCTTTTACGCATATTTGTTAATTTTTCTTGATTTGATCCTTGTAATCGATGCAGAGTTGCATCACATGGAGATTGGGGTCACATAGAAGGGTAAAAAAATCACGAATGACAACAACATATGTGGTGAGTTGTCTTAGGTTAAATTACAAAGTATCATTTTGTATGACTATTAATTCATTGAGGAAAAAAATTATAAAATTGTTTATTATTTGTGGAGTCTCTAGAGCATCGAAGCACAGATAGACATAGAACCTATCGAGGTGCTTCCTAGAGCAAGAGAATAAACATAGATTTCTAGGATTCTCCTCACAGGAAAGATATATTTCGAGGATGCTTGTAATGAACCTCAAAAATCACCATTAAAAAAAAAAATCAATATCTAATTCCATTTCGTTTAAGCTCAGAATTTAAGAGAAGGTAAGATTTATTTATGTCCATAAACTAATTATGAGAAGTTTGAAATACTTAAAGGCGCATGTCTTCATGGCAAGTAGCACCCAAAAAAAAGACATCATGCTAAAAACCTGTGTAACTGGTTTAAAACCTTCCTATGCAATAAATTTTGTACTTGTCACACCCTGCACATAGTGACTTATAATGATTATCTATTATCTCTATCCTATCTCTATCTCGAATGAATATTCTCCACCGATTCTACCAGTCCAGTCCTTACTGTATTAAAGTTGTTCCTATAACCAATAAATCCTATCCTGTTCCTACAGTTTTTGTGAAAAACAATGATCAAACGGGTTTCGACGATTTTCCAATGTTGAACAAACAAAACAAAAGGGGCCACGCTATTTGCCAAAAACACGAAGAAGAAAAAAAGGGACTGGAAGACCGTGGCCTCAGTACTTCGGGGTTTCACGGTTCAGAATCCTGCGACTTCAAAAGCCAAAACATCAAAATGCAACAATTTTCGAATCGTGAAAAAGAAAGTGGGACCTGCACATTGGGGTTTCGGGGTTCCGAAACTCACGAGTTCAAGTGCCCGAACATCAACATGTCCAAACCTATGAAATGTGAAAAGAAAAGGTGGGACCTGTACTTAGGGTTTTCGGGGCTCGAAACTTCGCAACTTCAGTTTCCATACATCAACATGTACAAACCTCCGAAAAGAGAAAAGGCAAGGTGGAACCCGTACTTTGGGGTCTTGGGATTTCGCGAGTACAGAATCCAAACACTATCACACAATAACTCCCGAAATTACGAAAAGTGACCAACACTTTGGGATTTCGGAGTTCGGGGTTTCGTGAGTACAAAAACCAACATCATCACACAACAACTCCCGAAATTGCGAAAAGTGACCAGCACTTCAGGATTTCAGAGTTCGGGGTTTCGCAAGTATAAAAACCAACATCATCACACAACAACTCCCAAAATTACGAAAAGTGACCAACACTTCGGGGTTTAGGAGTTCGGGGTTTCATGAGTACAAAAACCAACATCATCACAAAACAACTCCCGAAATTGCGAAAAGTGACCAGCACTTTGGGATTTCAGAGTTCATAATTTCACGAGTACAAAAGCCAACATCAACACACAACAACTCCCGAAATTGCGAAAGGTGACCATCACTTCGGGATTTCGGAGTTCAGAATTTCACGAGTACAAGCGCCCAAGTCACAACATGTTCAATCTCTGAAATGTGAAAAATTGAAAAGGGTTGGACTAGTGCTTTGGGTTTCGGGGTTTGTAACTTCATGAGTTCAAGTGCCCCAACCTCACATGTAACAACCCTAAAACCGTGACAAGGAAAAGTTGGGTTAGAGATTACAAAATCTTTCTGTTGAAAATATAAAGCAAGAAATCAATCAAAAACGCAAAGGAAGAGAGTATTCTACCTCTACTGTAATTCTCACATTAATCTTCAAAATTCCATGATCTTTTATACTTTGTTGGTGTTCTTACTCCCATTCTATGAGATAGTATGTGTAGAAGGATTCAATGTCCATTTACCTATCATAATTTCAAAAGTCTAACTTCTGTGTTTCATACGCATATAATCTATAAAAGGGGTACAATAGGGTAACAGTTTCTGTAAAAGGTAACTCCTATTATATTCACTTAGAGCCTCTTTTAATCAATGCATTAAATGTCACCAGTACTAGATCTGGGCATCTAGGTAAATACATGAATAAGAATATCATTCCCTCAGAGTATGGTAATTAGAATTGATGTTTCGAGGGATTTCCTGGGGTTTTAACTACATAGAGGACCTTCCCTATTGACGTTAATCTCCTCCTTTCCTTACTTACTTATAGAAAATTAAATTACAGGTGCGTCCATCTAGCATTTTACTCACAAGAGGAACATTTTTCTAGGGTTTGGATGTTTATTACGAACTTTGCGACGACAAACAAATTTTAACTACGAAAGGACTTCATCTTCCGCAAAAAATAACTATACCTCAGCAGATAGATGTGAACATTCCCGTGGATGTATTACAACTATATAAATAAGGATTTCCTTCACATATATTCCTCACAACAAACAAAAAAAAGGGAAACGTTACAGTTCCATCTTAATCAAATACAATGCATCATATATCAAATAATTCAAGACAGAGAATATAAATGATTCCAGTTCAGATTTAATAGATACATGAGATCAATCAAACACAACCATTCATAATAGATAGGAGTATATCAACATATCTTAATACAATCCGTGGGAAGATAAAGGGAACAACCACATTCCTCCCAACCATAGAACAGGGCAGCCAAAATTACTTGCCCGATTCACCCCCTAGCCTGACCATGACTCCATGAGGGTGAACTTGGAGACTCCTTATCATTATTCCAAATATTTCAACAGTTATCCCCTTACCTCACACTTGCTTGGTAGTTCTCATAACAGTAAGAGGACTCACCATCCTTTCCCCGCATACTTGGCAGCGTCCTGCCTCCTCGCATATGCTATTTATCAATTTTTGCTTGGGTCTTTTTTCCTCCTTTGGGGATTTTTGCAGCTCTCTTAATCCATGATTTTCAGGGGCTTCCAGTGGCCAAATCTCTGATTTTCCACTTCTCATAATCAGCCCAAAGGCAGTTCCAACATGTTCCCCACTCATGGAGTCATGGTCAATTGATTTTAACATGGTTGTTCCATTTGTCCTCCTGCATTTAATATATAAATATTCTGTTTTTATACAAATGTCATAGTCAACTAGTTAGATGAGTCAGATCAGATCTCTACTCAACAGTCATAATAATTAATTACAATTATTAAATTCGAAATTAGGAATTGGCATAAATGGCAAAAAATTTCTAGATTTGAATTTGCCAAAAATGAAAATAAATTTCCATCACATTTCAAAAATAAAAATATTTTATTTTGGGGGAATGTCACATCCTTTCCCCCTTCAGTGAAACACTATCCTCACTGTTCGTTCCTTTCCTGGAACAGGATTGGATGAGATTTCCGTAAATCTCCCTCCAATTCCCAAGTGGCCTCCTCAGGACTAAAATGATTCCATTACACCTTTACCTGAGCGACGACTTTGTTCCGAAGTGTTATTTCTCTCCGGTCCAGAATGCGCAGGGGTTCCACCTGGAACTCGCCTTCGGGTTCCACCTACACCAAGTTCCAATCTATCATATGAATAGGGTCATGAATATACTTTTTCAACAAAGAAACATGAAATACATTATGAATTCTTATATTAGTTGGGAGTGCAAGTTGATATGCTACAGGTCCAATTCGAGCTAGTATCTCGAAGGGCCCACAAAACCTGGGTGCCAGCTTGGCACAGTTCCCCAACTTCAGTGATCTTTTTCGAGCTTTGACCTTCAAATAAACATGGTCTCCCACTTGAAATTCCAAGTATCTTGTTTTCTGATTTGCATAGCTCTTCTGTTTGTCATGTGCTTCTTTCAAGTTCTATTGTACCTTCCTTACCATGTTCTCCATTTCTTGGAGCATCTCTGGTCCAACCATGAGTCTATAAACCGGGTTATCCTAGCTAATTGGAGTTGTACACATTTTTCCATACAATATTTCGAAAGGGCTCAACTTAGCTGAAGTTTGGTACCCATTGTTATATGCAAATTCTACCAAGTGTAGGTAGTCTTCCCACTTGTTCATCTTTGTTATTACATACATGCGGAGCATATCCTCTATGATTTGGTTTGTCCTCTCAGTCTGTCCATCCGTTTGTGGATGATAACTCATACTGAAATTCAAATTAGTATTTAGCCCTGCAAACAACTCCTTCCAAAAAGAGGATGTGAATTTTACATCTCTATCTGAAATCACCATTTTAGGAATACCATGCAGTCTAAAAATTTCTTTCATGAATATTTCAGCAATATTAATAGCTTTAAAAGTAGACTTTATAGGAATAAAGTGTGCAGACTTACTGAGTTTATCGATTACAACCATGATAGAATCATTATGTTTCTGAGTTTTAGGAAAACCTGTTATAAAATCCAGTGATATGGTTTCCCATTTCCATTTTGGTACTATTAAAGGTTGTAATAGGCCGACTGGATGCTGGTGTTCGACCTTAACCTGATGACAATCTTGGCACCTAGCCAAATAATCTGTTGTTTCACCCTTCATGTTAGGCCAATAAAATAGTTTTCTGAGTGATTTTATTGTTTTCTGGTAGCCTGGATGGCCAAAATACAGTTTCTTATGCACTTTGTCCAAAATAGTTAATTTAAGCTCCGCTGAATCTGGTACGTAAAGTCTGTTTTTAAATCTTAATAGTCCCTTCTTGTCGATACTTATATCTTGTTTATCTGAGTTTGCGATACTATTTTGAAATATGCCATCATCTTAGTGTAATGTCCGTCGTTAACACCTGTCATTCTTACTCTTTGTTCGAGATCACTTTCTTCCCTGCTGATATTTATCTCAAATAACCCGTGGATTCTGCGGCTTAAAGCATCTGCTACTTTATTTTCCTTACCCTTGATATGTTTGACCTCGAAGTCGAATTTTCTCAATAAGGCTAGCCACCTTGCTTGTCTTGCATTAAGGTCTGGTTGGTTAAACAAATATTTCACCCCGCTATTATCCGTCAATAGTAAGAATTTTTTGCCCATTATATAGTGTCGCCACATTTTTAAGGCATGTATTACTGCTGCCAATTCTAAGTCATGTGTGACATAGTTTCCCTCGTGTTCTTTTAATTTATGGGACTCATAAAAAATCACATGTCCTTCCTAAGTTAGAACACCACCTAGTCCCTCTTTACTTGCATCAACACATACTGTGAAGTCTTTATCTGGGTCTGCTACCTTCAAAATGGGCACTAATGTCAATAACTCTTTTAACTTGTTAAAACTGTCTTGACACTTTTGTGGCCAATTAAAATCGGTCCCTTTCTTTTGTAATGACGTGATAGGGTAGGCTATCTTGGAGAACCCTTCTATAAATCTGCGATAATATCCAGTGATTCCTATGAATGACCAGATATCTTCCACATCCCTAGGTACTTGACATTCCATAATGGCTTTTATATTTTCCGGGTCTATGACAATACCTTCTGAGGAAATGACATGTCCTAAATATTGTATTTCCTTTTGATAAAAGTCACATTTGTTGAATTTTGCGTAAAGTTTGTGTTTCCTTAGTGTTTGCAGAACTATTCTTAGGTGTTCATCATGTTTCTCCTCTGTTTTAGAATAGACCAGAATATCGTCGATAAATACTACTACGAACTTGTCTAAGTACTGGATGAAAATGTTGTTCATCAAGCACATAAATGTGGATGGTGCATTAGTGAGTCTGAAAGGTATGACTACAAACTCATAGTGTCTGTATCTTGTATGAAAAGTTGTTTTGTTTATGTCTTGGTCCTTTATCCTAACTTGATGATAACCATATAGTAAATCCAATTTTGAGAATATCTTGGCCCCACCAATTTGATCGAACAAATCATTTATCCTGGGTAAGGGATATTTGTTCTTAATGGTTACTTTGTTCAGTTGTCTATAGTTGATACATAGTCTTAGAGTACCGTCTTTCTTTTTCACAAAGAGGACTGGTGCTCCCCATGGCGAGACACTTGGTCTGANAATTGTATTTTTAATTCTATTAGTTCTAGTAGACTCATTCGGTAGGGTTCTTTTGAGATAGGGGCTGATCTGGGTAGTAAGTCTATGGAGAAATCTATTTCTCTCCTAGGAGGCAATTCTGGTATCTCATCAACAAACATGTCTCTGAATTCACGTAGGACAACAAAGTCTTCTAACTTGGACTTATCTTCTTTTTCTAATAGATTCATCACTTGGATGGCGTAAAATTGACATCCATTTCTAATACATTTCTTGAATTGTATCACTAAAACTTGTCTGAATGACACAGGTTTTGGTATGCCTTAGGTTGTTCTAACAGTGCCAAAATTATCTTTGTAGCTAAGTATCTTTGTATAACTGTCTAGTTCTGCTTTGTGTTGTTCCAACCAATCCATCCCAATAATCATATCATAAGATCCTAGTGGTAGGATGTTCAGATTGGTCCTTATCTTTTGACCATCTAAGATGAACTCAAGATCTGAAATAAAGTTAACTACTTTTCTTTTAGCACCTGTTGCTAGTTGCACAAGCCAAGATTTTTCATGCTTTTGTTTCTTAAGTTTATTCAACTCTACTACATCGGGAGTAATATAACTTAACGTAGCTCCAGGGTCAATTAAAAAGAAAATTCGAGTGTCATGGATTTTACCTTTGATCTCTACCACAAAGGACTAGTGGTCAGCTTGTCGACCATCTATGGCTGCGTTTATCCGATGCAGACTTCTGCCCATGTCTCCCACTATTGAGGCTTCCTGCACATTGTGGACAACAATGTTGTTTGCTGCAATTAAACGTGGATAGTTCCTCCTTAGATTAGTCTCTCCACACTCCCAACACTTTAATGGATCACGGGAGTTGTCCCCAAACTTCTTCGTTCCCAGGTTTACCGGTTTACCGCTACCTTGCGTATTCAAATGATTGGAGTGAAAATCCTTCCTTGGGAAAATTTTTGTTGCATTTCGATAAGGAGCTGGCTGGTATCCCTTCTTCCACTAGTGCATTCCATCTTGTTTCTTATCCTTCCAGGTCTTTGGAAACTCTACCCACTATTTATACTGGTCATAGCACATTCGTTCCTTCCTGAATGCCTCACTCAAGGATTTGGGGCTGTCAAACTCAATTCGGTCCCAGTAAGCCTGTGGTAAACAACTTAAGAATCACTAGATTTTTACCTTGTCCTCCCGGATGTACGGTACGAACCTTAATAGTTCCAGAAATTTATTTATAAGGTCCTCCATCGTCATTTGTCTGAGTCGTAATTCGTAAAATTCTTTCATCTTCCTTTCATAATAGCTTTCAGAAAGGTATTGTTTCTTGAAATACTTCTTAAATTCAGACCATTCTAACTGTTTCTCCTTTAGGCCCTTGGTCAATTCCAGGTCCTGCCACCAAATGTTGCCCTTCCCCTTCAGATTGTAGATGGCCATTCTGACCTTCATGTTGCTGGAATAGTTGTATATTTGGAAGTATGTTTTGATGTATAACAACCATGCATCGGTTGCTTCTCCTGTCCTGGATTCTCCATCAAAAGTAGCTGGTTTAATCTTTTTAAATTCCCCTTCAAGGTGGTCTGTTTGTTTTCTTTTTTTGTCTAGTATGGTTTTGTCTTCAGCTGAAGGTGTCCCTTCACACGAATTGTCTCCTTTTTCTGTTTCCGCGCCAGAATTCTTGGAGGCCCTTTTGCTGACCTCTTCCTCAGGGTTATCATCTTTTGGGATTTTCTTCGTTACTATACTATGCAGCAGGACTTCATTTATCTCTTGTTGTTCCTGCTGTGCCTTCTTCAATTTTTCATTGTGGGCCTTAAAAACCTATAGTTCAACAATAAGGTTCCTCATTGTTTCCAACACCTCCATGGGTGAGATTCCATAACTATTTTGTCTTGGATCTCCAGGAGTTCCTTGCTGTGGATTCTCTTCCATCCTGATTTCTGCACCTTCTTGAGCTGCCATTTTCAACACAAAAACATAAAAGGCTTTCTGTCTATAACCACAAGATTTATTATTTTTTTCATAAATCATGATATATACTAAGCAATTAATGTGGCCCTATTCAGGCCCAGTGTTGTAACTTTTGCTTTGATACCATATGTAATGAACCTCAAAAAATCAACATTAAAATAAATAAATCAATATCTAATTCCATTTGGTTTAAGCTCACAATTTAAGAGAAGGTAATATTTATTTCTGTCCATAAAATAATTATGAGAAGTTTGAAATACTTAAAGGTGCATGTCTTCATGGCAAGAAGCACCCAAAAAAAAGACATCATGCTAAAAACTTGTGTAACTAGTTTAAAACCTTCATGTGCAACAAATTATGTACTTGTCATGCCCTGCACACAGTGACTTATAATGATTATCTATTATCTCTATCCTGTCTCTATCTCGGATGAAGATTCTCCATCAATTCTACCAATCTAGTCCTTACCGTATTAGAGTTTTTCATATAACAAATAACTCCTACCCTGTTCCTACAGTTTTTGTGAAAAATAGTGATCAAATGGGTTTCGATAATTTTCCAACGCCGAACACACAAAACAAAAGGGGCCACGTTGTTTGCTAAAAATGCGAAGAAGAAAAAAAGGGACTGGAAGACCGTGGCCTCATTACTTCGAGGTTTCAGGGTTTAGAATCCCATGACTTCAAAAGCCAAAACATCAAAACGCAACAATTTCCGAATCGTGAAAAAGAAAGTGGGACCCACACATCGGGGTTTCGGGGTTCGGAACCTCGCGAGTTCAAGTGCCCGAACATCAACATGTCCAAACCTCTGAAATGCAAAAAGGAAAGGTGGGACTCGTACTTCGGGTTTTCGGGGCTCGAAACTTCATGAATTTAGTGTCCATACATCAACATGTACAAACCTCTGAAAAGCGAAAAGGCAAGGTGGAACCCTTACTTTAGGGTTTCAGGATTTCGTGAGTACAGAAGCCAAACACTATCACACAACAACTCCCGAAATTATGAAAAGTGACCAGCACTTTGGGATTTCAGAGTTCAGGGTTTCGTGAGTACAGAAAACAACATCATCACACAACAACTCCCGAAATTGCGAAAAGTGACCAACACTTCGGGATTTCGGAGTTTAGGGTTTTGCGAGTACAGAAACCAACATTATCACACAACAACTCCCGAAATTGCGAAAAGTGACCAGCACTTCGAGGTTTCGCGAGTACAGAAACCAACATCATCACACAACAACTCCCTAAATTGCGAAAAGTGACCAACACTTCGGGATTTTGGATTTAGGAATTTCATAAGTACAAAAGCCAACATCAACACACAACAACTCCCGAAATTGCAAAAAGTGACCGGCACTTCGAGATTTCGGAGTTCAGAATTTTGCGAGTACAAGCGCCCAAGTCACAACATGTTCAATCTATGAAATGCGAAAAAGTGAAAAGGGTTGGACTAGTGCTTCGGGGTTTCGGGGTTTGGAACTTCGTGAGTTCAAGTGCCCCAACCTCACATGTAACAACCCCAAAACCATGACAAGGAAAAGTTGGGTTAGAGATTACAAAATCTTTCTGTTGAAAATATAAAGCAAGAAATCAATCAAAAACACAAAGGAAGAGAGTATTCTACCTCTACTGTAATTATCACATTAATCTTCAAAATTCCATGATCTTTTATCCTTTGCTGGTGCTCTTAGTTCCATTCTGTGAGACAGCAGGTGTAGAAGGATTCAATGTCCGTTTACCCATCAGATTTCCAAAAGTCTAACTTCTGCGTTTCATACGCATATAATCTATAAAAGGGGTACAATAGGGTAACAGTTTCTGTATCCTATTATATTCACTTATATCCTCTTTTAATCAATGCATTAAATGTCACCAGTACTAGATCTGGGCATCTAGGTAAATACATGAATAAGAATATCATTCCCTTAGAGTTTGGTAATTAGAATTGATGTTCTGAGGGATTTCCTGGGGTTTTAACTACAGAGAGGACCTACCCTATTGACGTTAATCTCCTCCTTTCCTTACTTATAGAAAAGTAAATTACAGGTGCGTCCATCTAGCATTTTACTCACAGGAGGAACAATTTTGTAGAGTTTGTATGTTTATTACGAACTTCGCAACGATAGACAGATTTTAACTACGAAAGGACTTCATCTTCCGCAAAAAATAACTATACCTCAGCAGATAGATGTGAACATTCCCGCAGATGTATTACAACTATATAAATAAGGTTTTCCTTCACATATATTCCTCACAACGAACAGAAAAAAGGGAAATGTTTCAGTTCCGTCTTAATCAAATACAATGGATATCAAATCATTCAAGACATAGAATAGAAATGATTCCAGTTTAGATTTAATAGATACATGAAATCAATCAAACAAAGACATTCATAATAGATTGGGGTATATCAACATATCTGAATCCAATCTGTGGGAAGACAAAGGGAACAACGACGTTCCTCCAAACCGTAGAACAAGGAAGCCAAAACTACTTGCTTGATTCACCCCCTAGCCTGACCATGAATCCATGAGGGCGAACTTGGAGACTCCTTATCATTATTCCAAATATTTCAGTAGCTATCCCCTTGCCTCACACTTTCTCGACATTTCTCATAACAACAAGAGGACTCACCATCCTTTCCTCACATACTTGGCAACGTCCTGCCTCCTCGCATATGCTATTTATCAATTTTTGCCCTGGTCTTTTTCCCTCCTTTGGGGATTTTCGCAACTCTCTTAATCCCTAATTTTTCAGGGGCTTTCAGTGGCCAAATCTATGATTTTCCACTTCTCATAATCAATCCATAGGAAGTTCCAACATGTTCCCCACTCATGGAGTCATGGTGAGTTGATTTTAACACGGCTGTTCCATTTGTCCTCCTGCATTTAATATATAAATATTTTTTTTTTATATACAAGTGTCATAGTTAACTAGTTAGTTGAGTCAGATCAGATCTCTACCCAACAGTCATAATAATTAATTATAATTATTAAATTTGAAATTCGGAATTTCCATAAATGGCAAAAATTTTCCAGATTCGAATTTGCCAAAATGGAAATAAATTTCCAACACATTTCAAAAGTAAAAATATTTTATTTTTTGGGAATGTCACAATGCTATTGAGTGATGCTCCTATGTCATATATTCTCCTTTAATAACCATCGACCCAATTGAAAATTCAATGCCTTCGGAGTTTGTTACTCATTGCATGAGAGCCTTCTTTCCCTGTAAGCATCGTTCCAACCAATAATCAATGCCCCATTCATTATCTCTCGGGGAAATCACTACATATATGTACCTTGGAAAACATGGAGTTCCAAAATGTGAGTCCACTAAATGAACAAAGCATAAAACATTGGTTCTAGTTATTCAAAATTTAATAGAAGGATTCAATGAACTTGACATTATGAGATCTGAGACATTATCATAATCTACTGAAATACTTGATTGGTCCTCCTCCAACTAGAATAATTCCATAGTTATATGTTTACCTTTAGGGAGTGATACACGATCCCATCTATCAACCCAGTCTGTTGATTCACAAGCATCCTATTCATTACTACTACACAAACTACATAATTAAGAGAGTTTTATCATCCATATTTCAACTATTGCATTTCTTGATGTTCTAATTGAATGGAATCCATGAGTTCCCTGGATTTTGTTTTTCATTCATACCACTATGATCGATCTACATCGAACACCTCCCAAAAATATCTATGTACATGTCCTTTCCTGTGTGATCAGTCTTCACGGGTTCCTGTTTCGTCTCCTATTATTGAAGAATGCCATTCAACAATGGATTTCACATATTGAATGAGGGAAGTGGTTGTGAAATTGATTTCTTGACTGCGTAACACTCTTTTTATGCATGCACCTGCTCCATCATGCTCCACTTTCCCATGCCTGAACTCAAAATAGTCCTAATGTGTGGCACCTTTAGTTTTTTATGCAAGATACACAACCATTGAAATACATGATCATTTTTTAACTGTCCTATGCAATCATCTGACGAAATCCAATGTTGATCCATCTGTATGTTCTTCTCCTTAAGGTGATTGTAGAACAAATGAAAACAATTTTGTACCTACGCTAAGTCATGGCACCGAGCATCACTTATGTAGAAGTGACAATCTTTCAATATAACTTTGTTTTGTTCATTACTATTTGGTTCATGCATGTATGTGATAAGGACCATTATGTTGACCTTCTATGAGTGATAATATTGTCTTTGATTCTCATTTTACGGTTGAAGGGTGTATTTCTCAACAAAATCAATCACGGATAACACAGTACCAACAAGAAATGTATCTCTGCATATTCTAAAATGCTCGTCCTACCATCGATCCACATGGACATGTTGAACATAATGTTGTGTATTTTCTTTGAAGTCCTTCATGAATTCAAAAACTTGTACTTGGGAAGTAACCAATTGTATCTTTTTTCTTTCCTGTCCTCCATCAATATCATATGTGACATATTTAAATCTTTGCAAGGTAACCTCGTTTCTACCCAATTCATACTCATCGCTTACATGGATGCAATTTCTTAGTAATGTCATTCCATTGCACCTAGGGTATGTCCCATATAAGCATGTTTTTTGATAAAATGTAAAACCCTCTGGCCTTGTACACAAGATGTTGTGAATACAGTCTCTAGATGGTGACAAAGGAAATATAACCGAGCATTCCTGCAAAAGGGAGTTATGCAAAAAACGATATGTGTGTGTGTGTGTGTGTGTGTGTGTGTGTGTGTGTGTGTGTGTGTGTGATAATAATAACCATACTCAATGTGATATCTGCTACAACATGTGTTATGGATTGTGTTTATTTGAACATTCCAAGGATTCCATTTATGGAATGATATTTGGCCCAATCGAAGTGCACTATGAATTACTTTGAATATATCATACAATTTCGCCTGTGTAATGTCAAGAAAATGTTTAATATGCGGTTCAGGGTCCCTAGATCCCCTTATCAATTTTAATACATCTTTTTGGTTGGAAGAAGGCCTAGTGTTCTCATGCTAGTAATCCTGAACTGGTCCCTTAAACACTCCAATTAACTTCATGTCAAAACAAGGTAGCCTACCAGTGAAATCCCATGAATATGTTGGGCCACCTCTGTCAAGGCTATCTCATTTATGAGAATAATTTCTAAGGATTTTTACATTGCATTTCAAGAGGTGAGAGGTTTTTTGTAGAAAACGATGTTTTCTTGTGATCTTGCTAACAATTGATTTTGACAAGACACATCAGGCTCCATTGCAGTCTTTAGAACGAGATATATTAATAATTCTTTGAAAAACATCTACAAGGTTTCTAAAAATATGATGACTTTTTCTACACTTTTGATTGTTTTAATGCCTAAAATTCTCCTAATAGCAGTCAAACTTCTAGATTTTAACAAAGCTAAAAATAATTGACATTTAGCTGCATTGGATTTTGGTTCAAAATATTCTTTAATGTTTTTATAAGAATGATAATTATTATTACCGTTAGGTAACTTACCTTCAAGTGATGCTAGACCACTTTTTATAGGCTCCCATTCCCACTAGCTAGGCATCTGACTTAGTCTTTAAATTTTCTTTCCAATGAGCTAAATAAGACCTAAACATGGAGAAATGTGACAATATTATGGCTCCCTTTTTTAATGAATAGCTTAATTTTGTTCAACTCAATGTGCACATCCAATGCTCCATTTTAGGTCTTATTTAGCTAGTTAGAAAGAAAATTTATAGACTAATTCTAATGTCTAACCATTAGAGAACTATTAACATGTGAGAATCCACTAGATAATCCTAGAAGCATCATGTAGGTTCTATGTGGGTTTCAAAAGTTTAAACCCATCCTTAATTCTAATGAGTGTGAAGATACTAATAAAGAAGTGGGATAGAACCATATTGTAGAGGATGATAGAAAACCATAATATTTCATAGCTTTATTGTAAACTTTACATAGTACCTTGTATTGTGTAGTTTAATCTTCATTATAGAAAACCACAAAAGGCACAATCCTTCAATCCTTGATTCTTTTTCTACATTAAATTTCCATCATAAATAATTTTGTGACAATGTGTATAACGTTTTTATTTTATTTATGCTTTCATGCCATAGTAATTAAATGATCTTAATCTATATTTTTTTAATATTATTAGAGCATAAAAAAAATTGAAAAAAAAAATCACCCATGCAAACCTAAACATAATCTCACTATTTTGATGAAACAACTATTAAAATCTCCAACACTCATTAAATAATCTATTATTCAAATATTTTGTCTCCAAAAAATATGTTTATATTTAAAAATACTTACAAAGTAGTAACTAAATAATGTCCTTAAAAGATTAAAATTATTTTAAGCATTTATTATTATTACAATATTCTAAATATCAATCTCATTTATATGTAATACATAAACACTCTCACATAATAATCATAAATTATTTTTTTCAAAATTTTCAATCATATATTTATGATTATATTAAACTTTACTTTTATTTAATTAAGGAGGCGTAAGTCTATTGAAAAGAGTCACAATAAATAAATAGTTGTGATTTCACCAATTAACTTCTCATGACAAAACATGTTCCTTCATCATTAAAAAGGATGATTAGGGTGATTAACATAATAATGATCTATCAAGTTATTATTCCTAAAGTTTTTACTCTCATTGACCCAAGTTTAAGGTTTTTTAATGTTTCTTTTTTAGGTTTTTACCGTGTTTAGGGTTTTTTACTACTTTTAAGGTTTTTAGGATTTTTGCTACTACTTTTTAGTTTTTTACTTCTTATTTACCAAGGGTCTTCAATTTTCGTTTTCAATAGTAAAAGAGTAATAAATTATTCATAGTGCATACTAATTCCTTTTGGTATTTCCTAAAATGTTAGGATGAATGGATCGATCCATTATCGAGGGCATTGGAATGACTCTTTATCGTGTGTGCATCCTTTATAGTGCACGCAAATTACTTTTGGTATTTCATGAATTTCTAAGATGAATGAAGCACAAGAGTTTGAGTTCCCATTTCCAAGAAAACTCAGCACATGAGTGTTGGAAATATGTAATAACAAGTCGGTGAGATCTTCATGTCTCCGTCGATTTTTCTTTCAATCATTATGTCAGTATTTTTTCAGTCACCCGAAATGTTTGTCAGACAGTGTGACAGTCTGTAAGTGCAAAGTCACACATTTACTCAAACGTCAATCGACAAGCATGAAGCTATAAATGGAGCTGATCTCTATCTTCTCGGGTTGAGTTAGGTGGTTGAAATGTCATTCAAATTAATGAAAATATATATTGTTGAGTCAGCCTTAGCTTTTGTAGGATGTCTCATTCGGAGTCCATATAGGTCTGAGTCATTTTAGCTAGTCAAAGATGAGAGAGGATGCTGAAGAGAAGTAGTTGATGGATAGAGAAAAAGAAGAGAGGTAGAGAGAACCAACAACAACTGAAGAGTTGACAGAAGAAGTCATTAGATATGAAGCTCATCTCTCTCATCGTATCTTGTATTCGTGCACATCATCGAAGTAAATTAATATCAAGCATTTTTTTATTGACAAAGTTTCTTTCTTATTTCTGAGTTTATGTGCTAAGAATAGCACTTTGTTATTCCACATTCATAAATCATTTCATTAAGTGTGTGTAGTTGCAATGCGCATCAAACTGAGCAGTATGTTCACTGCACACTGGTATTAAGAACTCTGTAGCGTAGACTATTTGGTGCATAGTATTTGAAATTGCGTTTAGTAGAGTAGACTATGCGCATTTTTGATCCATTGGATATTCACTTCAAATTGGTATCATAGAAGGTTCTATCAGAACAAGTTTTTCAGAGAAGAAACTATGTTGAAAGTGAAATATGGCTTCTACTTCAAACCTGCAACCTCCCACTTTTACAGGCAATAATTATGAGATGTGGTCCTTGACCATGAAGGATTTGTTCTGAGTTTAAGATGTATGGGAAATAGTTGAGAATGGTTATGTTGAACCAGTAGATGAGACAACATATAATTCTCTCACAAAAGTTGATATAGATGTCTTGAAATATCAAAGAAAGAAGGATGAAATTACGTTGTTTTACATACATCAAGCCATGCATGAGAGCATACTTCCAAGAGTTGTAGCAGAAAATCAAGCCAAGGAAGCATGTGACACATTAAAAACCTCTTATCAGGGTATGGACAAAGAAAAGACTGCAAAACTGCATATTCTTAGAAGAGATTTTGAAACCATGTCAATGAAAGACTCAGACACAGTAGATTCATTCTACACCCACATAATTGGAGTGATAAATCACATGATAGTAGGTGATAGTGAAGATCAAATAATATGCCATATAGAACTTCTTTTCAGTTTTGAAATTCATCAACTGCACATTCACCTCATTTGATATGATCTTCTCCAACTGAGGAATAGTTGCTATAGAATCTTGACCAACAATTCTAGTAAACAACCAAGCAATTTATTTATAAGGGTCCTTCAAAGAACTCACCTGAATCTTGGATATGTCATTTGGCATCGATACATGATCTTGTAAATATTCTAGCGAGAATTCAATTCTGTTGTTTTTTCCCTTCAGGAAATTTCTAGCCTCTTCTCCTTTGTACACCAAGTTCGACTCTCGCAATTTTAATTTTTTCTTAAAAACCAAAGGTGCTAATGAAGCAAGGGAGCCTCTTTGCAATGGGATGGTTCTTCTATTCTGGATGAATTTGTCAATGCACTAGGTAATGATATATTTACATTCGAAAACCTCTAGAACGCAACGAACGAGAGCTATTCCTAATGTCCACACCTTATTGTTGTCTCTATCCGACAATTTTGAATAGCGTTGATAAGACATGGATCAATGGTAATTCTAGTCTTCTCTCGCGAATAATTTCAAAGTATCCTCGCAGAAATGATGTTTTCTCACGACCATCTTCAGAAAGTTGGAAAACTTCTTCGTAATATCACTTAGCACACTAAAATGGCCCTTAAATTTGATTTCCTTGGTGAAAGTATTATTTTGAAATAAATGTAATTTGCCTCGATATAAAAATCATTAATTAACGAACTTTTCAATAATGAATTTAATTAACATCATGGCGGAGAGTCAGAGTGGAAATTTATCAAATGAAAATGCAAGTCTGTGAGTCCATGATGAATGAAATGGCTAAGTATTGAGATCTTTTATACGACTTGTGTGAGGTAGAAAAGTAATCAAGTGCAAGTACTTAACTCCACGAAGAATAAATAAACTAAATGTTGAGTGAGATGAAAGAGAAAAAGGAAATAAAAACAAGACTTCTGCAAGTATGATGGAAATGGCTAAGTATGGTAAGCATAATAAAATAGATAGCGGGGTGAAGGAGATGTATGATACATGGATAAGAAATTTTATGGGAAGGGAAAAGTCATAAAAGGAAAATGAAAGGAAGGAAGGAAGGGAAAGCATATGGCATTAAACAATAGTGAATATGAATTTGGTATAATTTTTTTGAGGATACAATCATAGGCGTCTAGGGACTTGGGCTGAAAATTTTGGTTGCATTCAACATTCTTATAATAGAGTTTTACAATATTACTAGTAAGTTTCATTTTGAAATTTGTTTTGGATATTTCTCACCATTACCATTGGATGTTGAATATGCATATCCTAAACCAAGGGAAACAACCTCAAGTGATGCATTGAAAGTAAAAAAGTTCATAAGAAAGATAAGGAAAATACACTTACAAGTTCACAAGAAACTGGAGAAGTTGATTTGTTCACATTCCTATTGGTAAGTTTCATTCCGAAAATTGTTTGGGGTATTTTTCACCATTACCATTGGATTTTGTATATGTTTGAGGTAGAAAATTTCATAAGAAAGATAAGGAAAATACACTTACAACTTCACAAAAAAATAAAGATGTCTTGGAGAAATATAAGGCTAGACATGACCAACATCTTATTGAGAAGACCTTCCAAGTAGGAGACAAAGTTTAGTTGCAACTTCACAAGGAAATGTTATAGGGATCAATGAAGAAAATCAAAACCCTAAGACATGAACCTTTTGAAACATTGGACAAAGTAGGAAACGATGCTTACAAACTTAGTCTTCCACCTTATACAAGTATTTAATCTATAATAAAGGTAGACAACTTGAATCTCTACTAGCCATTAGTGCTCGAGGAAGATCAAGAGTAAGATGTACATACTACTTTGTATTGTGTATTTTAATCTCCATTATAAAAAAACACAAAATGCATAATCCTTAAATCCTTGATGGTTTTTCTCAATTGAGTTTCCAAGGTAAATAATTTTGTCATAATGTATGTCTTTTCTATTGTATTTATGCTTTCATGGGATAGTAGTTAAATTATCTTAATGTCTGTTTTTATTATTACTAAAGCATTAATATATTTTTTCATTGCATCGGTTAATATATTTTCAAAAGCGGTTCATTTTCACTAAACAAAGTTGGAATGAAAAAGTTATGGCCCCAATAGGCAACCATCCAAATATTCCCTGCATGTCCAAGTCCAAGTGGTGACCATGACAGTTCACCATAATTCAAATGTGAGGAGCTATTAACATGTGGGAACACACTAGATAATTCTACAAGTATCATTGAGGTTCCAAGTGGGTTTCAAAACATTAAAGCCAACTTTAATTGTAGTTATCAAAAACCTTGTAGAGGAAGAGATAATGATTGACTTTTTCATTAGTTACCTACTCTTCTATACTATGAGCATGACAGTGGACAAGACACTAATAGATAAGTGATATAGAAGCATATTGCAGATGACTATAGAAAACCATAGCATCTCATAGCTTCATAGAAAGCTTTACATACTACTTTGTATTGTGTATTTTAATCTACATTATAGAAAAACACAGAAGGCACAATCCTTCAATCCTTCATGTTTTTTCTACATTGAGTTTCCAAGGTAAACAATTTTGTCACAATGTGTATATCATTGCTATTGTATTTATGCTTTTTCTATGAAATGACATTTTTTGTCGTAATCCGTTCATATAAACTTGCACAAAATTATTATTTTTTGTTGTTTAAAATTCATTTCTGAATGCAGAAATAAATTCAACCTGTTGAAGGCCATATAAACCTGCACAAAATTATTATTTTTTATTGTTTAAAATTCATTTCTGAATGCAGAAATAAATTCAACATGTTGAAAAATCCCTAAAGTATTGTTTCTATAGAGATAATCACTCAAATAAAAGGACCCCAAAAAACATGATCACATAAGAATCATTTCATATAACATTTAAACTACCCCATTAAAATATCCAATACACTAATTAAATAATCTATTATTCAAATATACTTATTTTCAAAAAATAATTATTTCCATTAATATTTGTATTATATTGTAAATAAAGTCCATTCTAATTTATATATATTCGATAAACACTCTCACCTAATAATCATAAATTATTATTTTCAAAATTCACCCAATAATCATAAATTATTATTTTCAAAATTTTCAATTCTATATTTATGAGATATTAAACTTTACTTTTATTTAATAATTTTGAAATAATAATCAACTATATTTATATCTTTAAAAAAAATTAATAAAAAAAAAAAAAAACTTAATTAAATTTGAAAAATAAAATCTATTCCAAGAAGGTAGGTTTTACTCTCAACGTCTAACAAAAATTTCTCATTGGCAAAGATTCCAAGAAAGTAGGTTTGACTGTTAAAATACAAAAAAAATTGGCAAACGCCATACATTCGAACGTTATTGAAGATTCCGAGAAAGTAGGTTTGACGCTTAACATACAAAAATTTGTCAAAGGCCATAACGTTGGATCTGCACAATACCATGTGGAGTGTGATCGTTCTCTCCTTCAATCACATTGTATCTGCTCAATACCACCATGTGAACTGTGTTCGTTCTCTCCTTCCCACTTCAGGTCGTTTTTCCTTCCTTGCAAGTCTTGGAGCTGCACTATCATCACAGTTATATCATCCTTAGATTCTCTGGCTACCGCTACTTCTACAAGCTTTTTGCAAGCACCTAGAACACCTTCCCCATGTTTCTCCTCGAAGCAGAAAGGCCTGGCAATATCTACGGCTTCCTGATTACTGACCACATCCCACATCCCATCTGATGCCAAAATTATAAACTCACAATCAGTTAATATTTCTATGATTGTGGTCTCTGGTTCAGCTGACATCAGTTTTTTCATAAAGCCATCGCCTATTGCCCTTGATACAGCCAACGGTCCAACTCTCGAAATGCGACTGTAATCAGTCACAGATCCACCCAATTTCTCTATGCGTTTTCTCTCGTCCTCCCTCCCGGGTTTGTGATCACATGTCAGGGCTTCGGCGTCACTACAATCTCCATCTCTAGTTCTTCTACTAATAACTGCACGTGAATCCCCAGCATTGGAAACCACTAGGTTTCCATCTATAATGAGAGCAGTTACACAAGTACTACCACCAAAAACGCACTGCTTCAAAAACTCCTCATCCGTTCTCAAATACCCAGCTCTAACTGCCCGCTCAAGGTTCTTCTTATTAATAAGATAATGTTTATTAACAATGTCAATCTCCGATCCTGCAGCTATTTCTAATTGTTCTCCCATTGGCTGAAGCAGGGCGTTCAAAATATTGTGTCCAATATTTTCAGCTGCAAAATCTGCTGCTTTCCAACCGCCATGACCATCAAATACACCAAAAAATGAGGCCTTTACCTTCCTGAATTCAGAATTGGATTCTTCAGCTGGAAGAAGAATATTGACAGTCATGGCCTTGTGAGCGTCCTCCATTAATTTTCCTCTCCGAGAACCCTTTTTGGATGAAACAGCATAATGAAAACACTCCACATTGATTTCTTCGGGAAGCTCCACGGGCTCCCGCGATGGCAGAGGCGTCAAGGGATGGCCATACTGAAATATTATTTCTTCATGGGAAGTATGGTTCGGACTTAACGGGGATGAGAATGAAGGGGATTCATAGGATGCTGAATCACCACCTCCTCCTGCAGTGACAATTGACATAGAAGACGACGACGACATTGAGATCACGTCTTCTATTTCTCTGGTCAGGTGATATGGTCTGAGTATGTACAGATTTCTCCTGAAGATACAGAGATAACCAGGAAAATAATTGAATAACTCCCTGTCCAACCTGCGTCACTCCTTGTTTGAGAGGCTGTCTTTTATTTTTATCGATGTATAACTCTCAAACGGCTATTAGTCACAACTTATATATATTTATATATTTTGATGTGTAACTCTCAAACGACTTCGATTTGAATTTGAATCGGCTATTGGTATTCGTCGGCTGGGCTTTCTAACAGATAGTGAAGCAATTAAGTAATTCTGACCTGCTTTGTTTGGATTTTTTTTAGCTGGAATTTGGCAATTTAAATTTGTACAATATTATAATTTTCTGCTGTTTAAATTGCATTTTTGAATGTAAAAATAGATTCAATTGATTAGAAAACTTCTAAGACATCTAAATTATACAAAAATAACCACTAAAATCTGCAGATTCAACAATCACATAATTCAATAAAATTCAATAAGTGGCTAAGACAAGTTTTGTGAGGGTTGAGGTGGAGATGGGTGGGAGGTAGGTTGACGCAATCGCACCCTCACTTTCAGGACCTTCTTTCCTTTCGGCCCAAAGAGCTCCAAGGCTCTTCTATTTCCCTATCGGGAAATTTCTTCCCACAGGTTTTCTTCGATGCGATCCTCTCTTCTTACTTTCGGAGGATCGGAACTCGCGACTTCGCAAGTTCTCGGTTGAACACTGGGCTCTCGAATCCCCGAGACTCGATATGTTAGTCAAATCGCTGACTTTTCCCCTGTCAGGACTTCTGCTCTATCGCGACTTCACAACTCGCGACACTAAGCACTCGGCTCTCCAACTCCCGAGTCCCGATGTGCCGAAATGCCGATATGATCCTATCGCGCTTTCACTACTCGAAACCTCGTGCCTTCGTGACTCGGAGTACCCAATATTTGGGCTCTCGCCCCGCGAACTTCCGAGTTCTTGAGATTTCTCGATCTCGGCCACCTGTCCTCCACTCACTCTTGCGACCCCACACGGCTTACGTAACCACCCGAGATATCACGTGTCGCAATATTGCGACTCCCGTCACCAAGTCTTGGACACTTTCCTCCCGAGATACCGATAGGCGATATTGCGACTAACACAATGGCCTTGGCCGACTTATATCAACGCTCTGCCCCTCCCGAGCTTAGAATCTTCCCATACGTTTCCGTCGTAATCTCCTTGCACCTCCGCAAGATCCAACGACCCTCAGAACTTCGCGAAATCTCTTTAGAGGATTTCGATTGTCCGTTCTTCCTTGTGCAATCCACGAAATCTACGAAGTGTCTCTCTACGAGATTCGTTTGCCTGTTCGCCAACCTGTGGCGCTTTCCTCGGACTCTCCACTGCAGCTTCCCTGTGGTTACCCTTTGGCGAATTCAAAGGCCTATTCCTCTTGAACTTGTTCTTGACTTCTCAAGTCCTTTAGAGAACTTCTTGCACGCACTCCTTGCGGAAAATCTTCAACAACGTCTAAGTGTTGATGTCGCTCGACTCTGTGCACTCGTGCAACAACATTCTTCAAAGCTTTGCTCAGATTCACAACCCTGAGGCTTTTCCTTGGCCTGCGCACTCCTTGCACGACACTGTGCCTAACTGCACCTTAGAGGAAATGAGAACAAAAGCTATCTATAATTGAACCCTTCTGTCAACGCACTCCTTACGAACAATTCGACTTCACTCCTTGCAGGAATCACTGGATCACTTAGAGAAACAATTGAAACTCATTCACTCTCCCTCTCAGACTTCAATTCAACTATGAAATCACATACATAGCATACAAAAGCAAATACATGATAGGAAGCAAACACTCATGAGCATAATCATCAATACATAGAGAAATAACACATAACAATGAGATTGAATCAAAGCTTTATTCTATTAATTCAATATCTGTACATGGGTGTTCTTTTCACAGCTCTTCGCTTTCTCTCCTGCTTCAATAATAATACAATGATACAATGAGGGTGTCTATATCCCGTTTCCCTCTTGGACTCTAAAGCTATCAAATCTAGAATTAAATATTCTATCTACTTTACATTAACTATCTTAAATGCCTCATCTACCTAAGGACGAGAGCTATCCGCTCAAGGTCCATTACAATATACAAAGTGCGCCTTCATAAATGGCTTCATTAAAGACTTTGCGCAACATTCCCAAAGTGTTTTCAAAATTTGGTGTTGGCTTGTCCAGTTGTCTCCCGCTCCACGTTGGCTCGCTTGATGCGCTGTCGATGCTCCTGCATCATACTCCTCGGATTGAAAATTTTCATGGGCTCCTGTCCATGAGCTCCTGCACGGTCTGTCCATGCTTTTGTATTACTGCTTCAGTCTCCCAGCTGGCATCTTCCACTGGGTGATTCTTTTACTTGACCAGATACTCGAAGTACTCTTTTCTCCTGGTCTTCTTACTCACTCTCTTGTCGAGTATGCACTCCATCTGTGGCTTTTCTTCTATCGACATCTGCTTCGTCCACTGGATCACTGGTTGCTCAGTTGCAGTCTCTGCTTCTCCAGACCTGTATGGGTATAAATCTGCCACATTGAATATCAGAGATATCCCGATGCCATCCGGCAACTCAATCTCATAAGCATTTTACCCGAATTTTCTCAAGACCTTGCATGGCCCGATTTTCTTCATCTTGAGTTTATTGTATGTTCCCCTCAGGAACCTTTCCTTCCTCAGATGTGCCAGAAGTAGATCACCAACTTCAAACTGAAGTTGTCTCCGATGCTGATCTGCTCTGCGCTTGTACTTCTGGTTTGATTTCAGCAGTCGGTCCTTCACTCTGCTATGAAGTTCCTTCATTGCCTCGACAAGTTCTTCTGCACTAGTGCTGCTAGTAGCAGTCTGTTCTGAATCCCTCAGTTCAGACACCCCTCTCGGCTGCATCCCATACACAACCTAAAATGGACACTTCCCTGTGCTTCGATTGACTGAATTGTTGTATGCAAACTCTGCCTGTGGTAATATGTTATCCCAGCTGCTATGGTGCTCTGCCACCAAGCTTCTCAGCAAGTCTCCCAGACTTCTGTTGACCACTTCTGTTTGTCCATCCGTTTGTGGATGATAAGAAAAACTAAACGCCAAGTTAGTTCCTAGCTTCTTCCATAGCGTCCTCCAGAAATGTCCTATGAATTTCGTATCCCTGTCCGAAACTATGCTTTTCGGCAATCCATGAAGTCGAATGACCTCCTTGAAAAAAAAAATTGCGATGTGAGTCGCATCACTGGTCTTCTGGCATGGGATAAAATGCGCCATCTTTGAAAACCCGTCCACCACCACGAAGATTGAGTCCACACCTCTTTTCATCCTTGGCAAACCCAATAAAAAATCCATGCTGATCGCCTCCCATGGTCTCTCGGGTATGGGTAATGGCTGATAAAAACCTGCATTCTGCTTTCTTCCCTTCGAATGCTGGAAAATCCTGCATCTTTCAATGAACCTCTTGACATCTTCTTGCATGCCCGACCAAAAATATGATTCATTCAGCTTCGCGAATGTTTTGTCATGGCCAAAATGTCCTGCTAATCCACCTCTGTGCTTCTCCTTCAACAGGTTCTCCCTCATGGAGCAATTTGGAATACACAGTTGATTTCCTCTGAACAACAATCCCTCCTAGATCATATAATCTATCCAAGGACTCCGATCTCTGAGAACTGGATTCTCAGCTGCTTCATACACGTCTGCAAAATTTGTATATCCTACGTACATGTACCTGAGATTTTCAAAACCCAAGGTTTTGACTCGGAATTCCTGCAACAACAAACACTTCCTGCTCAAAGCATCAACCACTTTGTTAGCAGTACCCAAAATATGCTTAATCACAAATGTGAAATTATGCATATACTCTACCCATTTAGCATGTTTCCGATTCAACTTCTCCTATTGAGTCACAAACTGTAATGCATGATTATCACTATACAAAACAAATTCTTTCGGGATCAAGTAATGCCTCCACTTCTTCAATGCCTGGATAATAGCATAAAATTCCTTATCATATGTGGAATACTTCAGCTTTTCTTCATCCAATTTCTCACTGAAATATGCAACTGGTCTGTCTTCCTGACTCAAGACCGCTCTTATGGCGTACCCGCTTGCATCACATTTCCCCTGAAATGTCTTCTGGAAATCTGGTAACACCAACACCGGTTGTTCCGTGATATTCCACTTCAACAAATTGAAGCTCTTCTCAGCCTCTGTTGTCCAGTAAAAAGATTTATGTCGCTTTTTCACTGTGTCCATCATCGTTGCGCTAATCCCACTGAAATTCCTGTTGAACTTCTGGTAGAAACTAGCTAACCCATGAAAACTCCTTACCTCAAAAATATTTCTTGGTGATGACCAATTCTTGATCACTTCTACCTTACTTGGATCCATATTCAACTCATCTGCCAAAATAACAAAACCCAAGTAAATGAGCTCTGTCTTCATAAATGAGCACTTTTTCATGTTGATCAATAGCTTCTCCTGCTGTAGCTTCCTCATCACAATGGCCAAATGCTTCAAATGCTCATCCCTGCTCTTGCTGAAAATCAGTATATCATCCAGATACACGACGACAAATTTCCCAATGAATTCCCTCAGGACTTCATTCATCAACCTCATAAAGGTACTCGGTGCATTCGTCAAGCCAAACGACATAACTATCCATTCATACAAACCTTCATTTGTCTTGAATGTTGTTTTCCACTCATCGCCTTCTCTCATGCGAATTTGGTGATATTCTCTTTTCAAATCTATCTTTGAAAAGTACTTTACCCCACTTAGGCAATCCATCAGATCATCCATTCTCGGTAGTGGAAACTTGTACCTGATGGTTATCTTGTTGATCACTCTTGAGTCGGTACACATTCTCCAACCTCCATCTTTCTTTGGGCTGAGTACTGTCGGAACAACACACAGACTCAAGCTTTCTCTGACCAATCCCTTGTCCAACAACTCCTGGACCTGCCTCTTAACCTCCTCATTTTCTTGCGGCGTCAACCTATACGCAGCTTTATTTGGCAAACTAGCTCCTGGTATGAGATCAATATGATGACTCACACTCCTCATCGGTGGCAACGAATGAGGTAATTCATCCACTATGATGTCAGCGAACTCTTCCAACAGTTCCTAAATTTCATCTGGTAGATCATCCACTCTTGTGCTAGTCAGAACAATCCTCGGCTTTCTGACCACAAAGAATTGTAGATCTTCCTTCTTCTCCATCTCCGTAAGAAGTTCCTTCCCACTCATGAGAAGTATTGTGCTGCTTACTTCTGGTTTCACCTCCTTATCCTTTATCGGAAGTAACCTGTGTGTCCTCCCATCCTTCTCTAGAGTATATGTGTTCAGTCTCCCATCATGAACCACATTTCTGTCATATTGCCATGGTCTACCGAGCAATAAATGACATACATCCATGGGAATAACATCACATAGTACTTTATCATTATATCTACCTATATTGAATTCAACTAAACACTGTTTAGTGACACTCACCAGATGTCCCTTCTGTAGCCATGAAACTTTTTATGGACTCGGGTGATCAGTTGTCTCCAGCTCCAGATTTTCTACCATCTTGGTTGAAACAAGATTATCCGTGCTACCACTGTCAACAATAACTTTGCATACCCAATCCTTGGTCTTGCAAGTTGTCCTGAACAGTCTGGTCCTTTGAGATGAGTCCTCCACCTCCTTTTCGGGTGTTAAGAGAACTTTTCGCATCATAAGTGATCTTCCACCTTCTATGTCTTCAGTCTCAACATCTCGCTTCTGTGCTTCAATGATGTGAGCTTCTCCGACATCTTTCTTTTTCTCTAGACACTCAAATGACCTGTGCCCATTCTTTCCACATGTGAAACATGTGATTACTCCACCTCTTCCTCTTCCTCTACCTCTAGTACGAGGAAAAGTGTTTGTGTCAGCATAATCTCCCTTCTGCTCTATATGCCTCCCTCTTTGTTCAACATATGGCTGTCCTCGCTGTGAGGTTCCACTTCTCTCAACTTTACCCTGAGGTTTCTTCCATTCCTCCTTGGGCTTCTGGAATTTATCCTGGGCAACTGCCTTGCCTCTTGGATGACTTCTGCCTCGCCCTCATTGGCCTTGCTTATGGCTCAACTTCTCTTCTACTTTCAGAGCCATCTGATAAGCATCCTCCATCGTCCTGATGGTAACCATGCTCAATTCATCCTGAATGTCATATCTTAGACCATTCAGATATCTGGCAACCTTTTCATCATCGCTCTCCCGATGACCTTCTTTGATGTTCAGTCGATAGAATTATTCAGTGTATTCTTTCACTGTCATCAGCTTCTATCTCAGGTTCTGCATCCTCCTGAACAGAGTAATTTGGTAGTCCCTTAGGATGAACTTCGCCTTCATCTTCGTGATCATCCGATCCCAAATCTTGATCTTCTTCTTGCCCTTGCAGTGTCTGTCAGATTGTAGCTCATCCCAACATAATGCTGCATGTCCTTTCAAGCACATGACAACATGCTTGACTTTCTTATCCTCTTCGATATATTCATAATCGAAGTAGGTGTCAAGAGCTCTAATCCAGTCCAGTAGCTCTTCTGCATCCAAGTTCCCCTCATAAAATGGAATGTCCATTTTTTCCTTCGCACCCATTCTGGCGATAGCTTTTATCAATCGCTTAGTTGATGCATCTTCGGCTGCAACTTCCTCCTCGCGTTCAGCCTCAATCTCACTCTCAAAGTCACTGAGATCTCCTGCACTAAATGTGCATCTTTGAGCTGTCTCCATCTCCTTGAGTCTTGCTCGAGGATCTCTCATCTGCCTCTCCATTTCTAGATTTCCTGTCGGTCTGCCTCTTCTTCTCACCTCCCTATCTTCTGGGTTAGGTGATTGTCTTTCTCTTCTGGGTGGCATGGTGAATCCTCTCCTTTTCTACAGAAAGAAAACAACTTCCTGCTCTGATACCACTTTGATGCAGTCGCACCTTCACTGGCACGTCCGCTTCCTCAGGACCTTCTTTCCTTTCGGCCCAAAGAGCTCCAAGGCTCTTCTATTTCCCTATCAAGAAATATGTTCCCCACAGGTTTTCTTTGGCGTGATCCTCTCTTCTTACTTTCGGAGGATCGAAACACGCGACTTCGCAAGTTCTTGGTTGAACACTGGGCTCTCAAATCCCCGAGACCCGATATGTCAGTCAAATCGCTGACTTTTCCCCTATCGGGACTTCTGCTCTATCGCGACTTAACAACTCGCAACACTAAGCACTCGGCTCTCCAACTCCTGAGTCCCGATGTGCCGAAATGCCAATATGATCCTATCGTGCTTTCGCTACTGACAACCTTGCGCCTTTGTGACTCGGAGTACCCAATACTTGGGTTCTCGCCCTTCAAACTTCCAAGTTCGCGAGATTTCTCGATCTCGACCACCTGTCCTCCACTCACTCTTGCGGCCCCACACGGCTTACATAATCACCCGAGATATCACGTGTCGCAATATCACAACTCCCGTCACCAAGTCTTGGACACTTTCATCCTGAGATCCCAATAGGTGATCTCGCGACTAACACAACGGCCCTAGCCGACTTATATCAATGCTCTGCCCCTCCTGAGATTAGAATCTTCCCATATGTTTCCGTCGTAGTCTCCTTGCACCTCTGCAAGATCCAACGACCCTCGAAACTTTGTGAAATCTCTTTAGAGGATTTCGACCGTCCGTTCTTCCTTGTGCAATCCATGAAATCTACGAAGTGTCTCTCTACAATATTCGTTTGCCTGCTCTCCAACCTACGAATCTTTCCTCGGACTCTCCACGACAGCTTCCCTGCACTTACCCTTCGGCGAATTCAAAGGCCTATTCCTCCTGAACTTGTTCTCGACTTCTCAATTCCTTTAGAGAACTTCTTGCGTGCACTCCTTGTGGTAAATCTTCAACAACGTCTAAGTGTTGAAGTCGCTTGACTTTGTGCACTCCTACAACAACAGTCTTCAAAGCTTTACTCAGGTTCGCAACCCTAAGGCTTTTCCTTGGCCTATGCAGTCCTTGCACGAAACTGTGCCTAACTACACCTTAGAGGAAATGAGAAAAAAATCTATCTCTAATTGAACCCTTCTGTCAACGCACTCCTTGCGGACAATTCGACTGCACTCCTTGCAGGAATCACTGGCTCACTTAGAGAAACAATTGAAACTTATTCACTCTCCCTATCAGACTTCAATTCAACCATGAAATCACATACATAGCATACAAAAGCAAATGCATGACAGGAAGAAAACACTCATGAGAATAATCATCAATACACAGAGAAATAACACATAACCATGAGATTGAATCAAAGCTTTCTTCTATTAATTCAATATCTGTACATGGGTGTTCTTTTCATAGCTCTCTGCTTGCTCTCCTGCTTCAATAATAATACAATGATACAATGAGGGTGTCTATATCATGTTTCCCTCTTGGAATCTAAAGCTATCAAATCTAGAATTAAATATTCTATCTACTTTACATTAACTATCTTAAATGCCTCATCTACCTAAGGACGAGAGTTATCCACTCAACGTCCATTACAATATACAAAGTGAGCCTTCATAAATGGCTTCATTAAAGACTTTGCGCAACATTCCCAAAGTGTTTTCAAAATTTGGTGTTGGCTTGTCCAGCTGTCTCCTGCTCCATGCTGGCTCACTTGATGCGCTGTCGATGCTCCTACATCATAGGTCTTGTACTCTTCTTACCTAAAGTCAAATCTCTAGAGTGGTGAGATATAAGGTTTGAAGGGTAGGTTCAACCATGAGTTGGACTAAGCACTAGCTTGTGGGTTGTTGGCATTAGCCTAAGAGTTATAGTGGTATCTAGCTAGATTTGAACCTAGGCAAAGATCTTACTTAGGTATTCCAACCACTTACCAATTCCTCTAGTTGTTTTTTGTAAGACAAGTTTTGTGAGAAATTGTGAAATTGGTGTACATGGTGATATTTAATCAATATGTATGAATGATAAGAGTGTTGGTTGAGTTTGTAGTAGTGAAGGTAGTATTGTATATCTCTTGAATACATTTATTATTTAATGGAGAGTTTGCATGATGTTTTCTATCATTGTTATTAAAGAGAGGTGAAAAGATTGAAGCAATCAAGCAATTTGACTTAGAGGTCTTCATAAAATATGGAGTCAAAAAAATGTTCTTTCTCATAAAAGATTGACATATGTCATTATGTATGATCTCTTAATAATCAAGTTGATGATATATCAACAGAATTAACAAATCCAGTAAGATTGATCAAGGCCTTTGTTCATGGTCATATTTTAAACGAAACTCATACTAGTAGTTTTTGGAATATGATTTTTTAACACATTTTTTTGGGTCTTCCCATGTGTTTTTAGAGGCTCTAATTCCCACTAACTAGGAATATGATCTAATCTTCAAATTCTCTTTCCAATGAGAAAAATAAGACCTAAACATGGAGCAATGATCGAACATTATCGAACTAACATGGCTCCCCTTGTTTATGGATAACTTAGCTTTGTTCAACTCAATGTGCACACTAAAAGATTTATTTTATGTCTTCTTTAAATTGTCAGAATTTTTTTTTATAGACTAAATCTAATGCCCAACCATTAGGTATTCAAACCTAAAAAACACTTGGGAAGGCCCCAAAAAATGTGTTGAAAGTTCACGACTTGAAAATTACTAGGATCAAGACTATTTTTTGGATGATCCTTGATGAGTCTAGTTAGATGATTTGATCTACTATATATGGGAGTAGTACTTATCTTCATGTGTTAATGATAAGTTCTAAAGGTGTTGGTTGAACTTGTACTATTAAGGAAAACACCACATCTCTTCATTGTTGTGGAACACCTCTACCATTTATAAAAAAATCTATGTGGTGTATTGTATTGTCATTATTAAAGAGAATTGTATTGTCATTATTAAAGAGAGATGAGATGAATGAAGTAATTATGAAAATTGGCCTAAAGGGTCCCCATAGAGTTTGGATTCAAAGATAGTATCATCTTACAAATAAGTGTGAAACATGTCTTTTCAAGGTAACCATAAAAGACAAAGAGTCTCCCTTTAGCATCCTTTAAGAGGCAATAATATCTACTTTGTATCTAATTGTAGATGGGGCACAAATATAAAAAACACTCATTGATCTTAAGTTTTTGGAGTGTATAACATATAAATCCTCTCCTTATAAGGAATATGATGACTACCAATATAATGTTGGTGGGATCACATTGGTTACATTTGGTCAAATGAAAATCCTAGGCCATGATACCGATGTGGTTACATGTATATTAGTTGAACAATAGTATCAATGTTGTTGGTATATAAGTCGAACAAAAATACCATATGAGATTCTTATAAAGGTCCAAGCATTGGAAGGTTAACTTAGGACAAAGTAGCTTGAGGGGGAGTGTCCATGTTGTTTGAAATAATTTCTTATAGATATCATTTCTAATTTCATGGTTAAATGTTTCCTTTAAAAGAGGGGGGATAAGAATTTAAAGAATACTTATAAGGAGGAATATGATCTATAGGAATAATTACATGAAGCACATTTTCTATAGACCCTTTTTCATGATGACAAGGTACCTTTCATTAAAATAAGAAAAAGATTGAGTGGTTTATTAGTCATTGATTAACTTGGTCAAGAACCTTTCATGTATATCAAGGGTAAATAAGCTTAGAGATATGGTTGTTATTTACTCTACTATCTTGATTTTACTTTTTATTGAACATTATTAGAGAACTGTACTATTAGATTTGTAATTAACATTAATACTCTATTTTCAAAATGATTTTTCCTCCATCGAGGTGTTCCTTTTGTAACCCTCATGTATTATATTTGCAATTAATATAAATACTCTATTTTCAAAAGGTTTTTTAGTCTGTTGAGGTGTCCTTCTCTAAACCTTGTGCCTTATTTATTATGGCATGCTTTTCATAATATAAATAATGGGTGAGTGCAAGAGGTTCGAGGCTGAAAAAGTGTCACGCAGGTCAGTAGGAACATGCACTCGCATGAACACGTGCATGTTCCATTCCTAAACCTATGGGTTTGGAAACTCGCATTCCTAAGAACACGTGAACATTCCTATGAACACGTGTTCATTCCAAAGAATGTGTGCTTATTCCTATGAACACATGCACGCGTGCACGTTCCTTATGTTAAATTTTTTTAAAGGTTCGCTAGAGTTATTTGTGCTCATTGTGCACAAATCACGCTCATGTTTTGACTCTCATTGAGAAAATAAAGAGGCACTATAGAGGAGAAAGAAAGGGAGGATATTGCCACCATATCCATGTATGTTTGATTTATCTTATTTTTAACTCAATTTAGTCATTTTAAACTTAGTCTATTGCTCCCAAGAATCTGAATTAAAAAAATTGTAATTTTGTATTTTAATTAAAAAACGAACCTAATTTAAATGTCGTGGCTTTTAAATTTCAACATATATAATATAATAGAACCCAAATACAATGTAAACCACTCAGAAGAAAACGAGGATGATCAAAACCCCAACTTACCACAACCACCCAATGTTAACACTCGAATTGATCGAGGGGTTGGTTATATTAAGAACCTTTGAGGAACAAATAAGGGACACTATAGAGCATAGAAGAGTCTCCTTGGCCAAACTTATTTAGACATTATTGTGAAGTCCATTGCAAGTTCCCAAGGGAAATTGAACTCTATTTTTGGTTATAGGGAAAGAATGTATGAATACTATAGCACTGGTTTGGACTGAAACCAAGTCAAAGAACTGGGCATTTCAAAACAACAAATATTGTCTATTTTTAGGGATCCTAGAAATGGACAAGAACTACCATTGACCAAGAAAAAAATATCCATTGACTTGTGCATCCATCCCGAGATTAGTCAAAACTGGATGGATAGGTGGTATATGGTCTTTCATAAACCTCCTTGAAATAATAGGGATATGCACTTATATTTTATGAGAAAATTATGGGATGAGTTTCTTTTGGGTAAGCATGTCAACTAATTTAGCATTGGTGGATTTCATGGAGTGGGTCGAGGGTCCACATAGGACCAAGAGCTTTCCAAGCCCGACCTCGTGTTAGTTCCTCATCCCCCAGGCGAAGGCCTGACCTCCCTTCCCAACATCCACCTATTGTAGAGAGATTGCAACATGTACAACTAGCCATTTCATTATTGACTCGTAGCCTAGTACAACACAATAACATTATTGCACTATCTTGATAGGAGGTGCTTTCTAGTGACATTGATAGAGGGGTTGGAGCTTCAACATGCATAAGAGAGTATAGTGAGGAGATGGCACATGGAAATAGAAGTCGTCCATGTAAGCCTCATAGATGCTCGATCTACGAGAAGATATGTTATGGGCCTATAGAGCCCAGTGGACAACATAGCTTCATGGAGGAGGTTAGTATCTTATCCCTCTCTATGTTCTTCATTGTTATATATTTATATTGTATTTTGTGTATTTATATCGATATTGTAATGTATATTGTTTTGCAATTGTTACGTCTTAGAAGTATACCCTCTATGTCTATGGATGCATCAGTGCCTAGCCCCACCACTCATGCAGAAGTAGAGGCATCATATTCATTGGGTGCACCCCACACACAGGTATGTACCACATTTGATAAATTGACCATAGTCATTTCTTTATTTAATGGAATCCTCAAATTTTTAATGTTCTCGTGTTTCTATATGATTTGGGACTAGGTGATGTAGGGGAATGTTCATCTGGGATGGACAATTCACCTGCATCACATGTATCATTGTAGAGTTAAATATCATATAATTCTCAAATTGTTTGTGTTTATGTTTTTGAATTTTAGTATTTGTTACTAATAGTTCAATTTTAATAATATGTTTGCATATTACATATATATTTGCTATCTATAGTACTATTGCACTCCGTGGGAACTTGGGCATTCCTTATGGGTTACCTTTCTCTATGCCTAGAGAGTTGCAATCACATGTACAATCTGTGAGGGTCCATTGCATCCCACCCTCAACATGAGTCCTATTTCATGCATCCTTAGTGTATTCACAAGAAGGGAACCCATCTGCACCACATGTATGCCACCCACCCCGAACACCATTTCTATCGGCCTCATTGACATTGAATTCCATAGTAGAGGTTGTCTCGAAGTAGGTTGTACAACCTAATGGTCCATCTTCGAGTGAATGTCCATCGAGGCCTAATATATTGACAATGAGATAATTCATTGATGATAATTTTTTATGTTTCGTAAATTTGATTTTACGCATATTTGTTTAATTTTCTTTACTTGATCCTTGTAACTGATGTAAAGTGGCATTGTAGAGAGGTTGGGGTCACAGAGGAGGGTAACAACCTCAGGAATGAAAACATCATATTCAGTGAGTTGTCTTAGGTTAAATTATAAAGTATCATTTTGTATGTGTAGTAATTCATCGAGGAAAAAAACTTATAACACTGTTTATTCTTTGTGCATTCTCTAGAGCATTGAAACACACCTAGAAATAAAAACTCTCGAGATGCTTCCTCAAGCAAGAGAATAAAGATATATTTCTAGGATGATCTTGAGAAGAAAGATATATTTCGAGGATTCTCCTGTGTCAGATATTCTCTTTTAATAACCATCGATCCAATCCAAAATTCAATGCCTTTGGAGTCTATTACTGATCACATGAGGGCCTAATTTCCATGTAAGCATCATTCCAGCCAATAATCAATGCCCCATTCATTATCTTTTGGGGAAACCACTGCGTATATGTGCCCCACAAAAATTGGAGTGCCAAAATGTGAGTCCACTAAATGAACAAAGCATAAAACATTGATGTTAGTTATTCAAAATTTAATAGAAGGATTCAATGAACCTAACAGTATGAGATCTGAAACATTATCATAATCTACTGAAATACTTGATTGGTCCACCTCCAACTGGGATAATTCCATAGTTATACATTTACCAATGGGGAGTGATACATGATCCCATGTATCAACCCAGTCTGTCGATTCACAATCATCCCATTCATTACTACTACATGGACTACATAATTAAGGGATTTTTATCATCAATATTTCAGCTATTGTATTTTCTGATGTTCTAACTGAATGGAATCCATGAGTTCCATGGATTGTTTTTCATTGATACTAATGTGATCAATCTACATCTAACACCTCCCAAAAATATCTATGTACATGTCATTTCCTATGTGATTGGTCTTCACGGGTTCCTATTCCCTCTCCCATTAGTGAAGAACACCATTCAACAATGGATTTCGCATATTGAAAGAGGGAAGTAGTTGTGAACTTTATTTGTTTCCTACGTAACACTCTTTTTATGCATGCACCTACTCCATCATGCTCCCGTTTCCCATGCCCAGACTCAAAATAGTTCCAAAAGTGTGGTACCTTTAGTATTTTATGCAACATACACAACCATTGAAATACACGAGAATTTTTGAACTGGCCTATGCAACCATCTGACCAAATCGAGTGTTGATCCATCTATGTGTTCTTCTCCTTAAGGTGATTGTAGAAAAAATTAAAACAATTTTGTAACTAGGCTAAGCCATGGCACCGATCATTGCTTAGGTAGAAGTGACAATCTTTCAATATAACTATGTTTTGTTCATTACTATTTGGTCCATGCATGTATGTGATTTCTTATTAATGCCATTCCATTGCACCTAGGGAATGTCCCATATAAGCATGTTTTTTGATAAAATTTAAAACCCTCTGGCCTTGTACATAAGATGTTGTGAATGAAGTCTATAGATGACGACAACAAAAATATAACTGATCATTCCTGCAAAAGGGTGTTATGCAAAACATGATATGTATATATATATATATATATATATATATATATATATATATATATATATATATATATATATATATATATATCTGTGTCTGCATGTGTCATAATAATAACCATAGTCAATGTGATATCTACAACAACATGTGTTATGAATTGTGTTTATTTGAACATACCAAGACTTCCATTTATGGAAAGATATCTGGCCCAATCTAAGTGCACTATGAACTGCTTTGAATCTTCTTTGAATCTCTCATACAATTCTGCCTCTGTAATGTTAAGAAAGTGTTTAATATGGGTTTCACGGTCCTTATATCCCCCTATCAATTTTAATACATCTTTTTGGTTGGAAGAAGGCCTACTGTTCTCATCCCAGAAATCCTGAACTAGTCCCTTAACCATGTAAATTCTAACCTTGTACAATATCTATTGCAAACTAATATTCAGAAAAGAATAGAAAAGATACAATGGCAAACACAAACATTACACAGAGATTTTTCACCTGGAAACCCAAACTGGGAAAACCAGCATATATTATATTCATACATTGTGTTACATTGTTTACAATACAATATACATATAGGAGCCAGCGACATCCAAAACCCTAACCCAATGACCTAGATTAGTCCAAAACCCTAATTCCTTAACCGAAACTAGAAAACCATCGACAAAAAACCATGTGTCGAAAACCACCGGAAATATGTTGTCCCAGTAATATGTCGTCCCGGAAATATGTCGTCCCGAAAATATGTCGGCCCAGCGAAAATATGTCGTCCTGAAAAAAAAAAAATTAGGGGCGCTGCCCCCGAACCCCCGCGCAGGGGGCTCCACCCCCCTACACGCCCAGCACAGGCTCTCAGACACTACTACTCGTGCAAAGAATATAACACATACCCAACATTCTCCCACTTGTTGTTTTATTTGCACACAGGGGATTACAAGGTTACATAGTCAACAATCCAAGGCAACAATGCCCATAGATCCTCTACACCAAGAGAACTTCTCAGTGCTCACAGATTCTATTAATGAATCTGCAACAATCTTCAAAGTGTCCACCTTCATCAGTGATACTTTCTTTTCTTCAATCATGTCTCTCACAAAGTGATATTGAACATCAATGTGCTTTGTCTTTGAAGGATAAGCAGGGTTCTTCGCCAAGAAAATTGCACTCTGACTGTCACACTCTATCCTTATATATTCTTGTACCAACCCAATAATTGAACACAATATTTGTAACCATACTTCTTCCTTACTTACATGAGTGGCTGCCATGTATTCAGATTCTGTAGTTGAAAGTGCCACTACAGCCTGTCTTTTTCTCGTCCAACTTATTGCTCCTCCAAATAGGTTAAACACATACCTGCTTGTAGATCTCCTACGATCCAAATATCCATCCCAGTCTGCATCCACAAAGCCATGTATATCAACCACTCTGTCCATTCCTGGTCTTCCTTCATAGCACAATCCATAGCTAGCAGTGCCACGCAAATACCTGAAAACTCTTTTTACTGTTGTCCAATGCTCCTTCCCTGGTTTTGACATATACCTGCTCAAAACTCCCACTTCATGTGCAATGTCTGGTCTAGTACAGACCATTACATACATCAAACTGCCAACTGCACTCGCATAAGGAACACGAGACATGTCCTCCTCTTCTTCATGTGTCTTGGGACACTGATCCGCAGATAACTTTAAACCAACGGGAATAGGAACCTTGACCGGTTTACATTCCTGCATATTAAACCTCTGCAATATTGTCTCAATATTGTCTCGACATATTTTCTCTGATTTAACTAGAGTTTCCTCCTTTTTCGATCTCTTTTAATTTCCATGACCAAAATGAAATTTTAAGCACCAAGATCCTTCATGTCGAATTTAGAGGACAACTGAGTTTTCACATCTTGGATAATCTCCTTGTTGTTTCCTATCAACAACATGTCATCCACATACAAGACCAAATAAATCAAATGATCAACAATTAATTTAGAATACACACAGTGATCCTCTTTTCTTATTGTGAAGCCAAGTCCTATCATATAAGTATCAAATTTTTGATACCACATCCTTGGTGATTGTTTTAAACCATACAGGGACTTTTTCATCTTGCATACCAGCTCCTTCTTTCCTTTCACAGCATAACCTTCTGGTTTCTTCATAAAGATTTCTTCTTCCAGATCCCCATGTAGGAATGTTGTCTTCACATCCATCTGTTCTATTTCAAAATCAAATGCAGCAACAATAGATAACAGAAGTCTTATAGAGGTTAACTTGGCAACAGGAGAAAAAATCTCACCAAAATCAATTCCCTCAACCTGGGAATAACCCTT
>ML792203.1:388388-401384 GCA_009831015.1 Picea engelmannii
CTCATCCTCAAGTTATACAACTTCTTTCTCAGGAATAATTTATTTACCAGGGACTTAGACTGATACAACTTCCCCAACTTTTCCCATAAATATTTGGTTGTAGCTTCCTCTGACACATTCAGTAATACTAAATCGGAGAGACACAGTCGAATTGTGCTCTTTGCCTTCTGATCCATCGTTTTCCAGTCATCTACATAAGTTCCTATAGGTGGCGTACCTGGATCTACCACGATCCACTGATCTCTATCCACCAAAAGATCTTCCATCTTGATCTTCCACAGCTCAAAGCTTTTCCCATTAAACTTCTCGATCTCCATCTTCGAATTGCTTGCCATTTCTATTCACCTGAAAAACAATACCGCAGATCTCCCACTGTAACAAGGCTTATCACAGTCCCAAGCCAAACCCTTGACGAAAAAGGCATCCCCCTGAAGCCAATAAATCTCTGATACCAAATGTAAATTCTAACCTTGTACAATATCTACTGCAAACTGATATTCAGAAAATAACAGAAAATATACAATGGCAAACACAAACATTACACAGAGATTTTTCACCTGGAAACCCAAACCGGGAAAACCAGCATATATTATATTCATACATTGTGTTACATTATTTACAATACAATATACATATAGGATCCAGCGGCATCCAAAACCCTAACCCAATGACCTAGATTAGTCCAAAACCCTAATTCCTTAACCGAAACTAGAAAACCATCGACAAAAAACCATGTGCCGAAAACCACCGGAAATATGTCGTCCCGATAATATGTCGTCCCGGAAATATGTCGGCCCGGCGAAAATATGTCGGCCTGAAAAAAAAAAATCGAGGGCGCTGCCCCTGAACCCCTACACGGGGGGCTCCGCCCCCCTCTAACCCCCCTGTGCGCCCGGTGCAAGCGCTCAGACACTACTACTCATGCAAAGAATATAACACATACCCAACAAACCACTCCAATTAACTTCATGTCAAAACAAGGCAGCCTACCATTGAAGGATCACAAATATGTTGGGCCACCTGTGTCGAGGATATCTCATCTATGAGAATACTTTCTAAGGGTTTTGACATTGCATTTCAAGAGGTGAGAGGTTTGTTGTAGAAACAAATCTTTTCTTGTGATCTTGCTAACAATTGATTGTGACAAGACACATCGGGCTTCATTGCAGTCTTTAGAACGAGATTTATTACCAATTAATTGAAAAGCATCTACAAGGTTTTTAACAATGTGATGACGTTTTTCTACACTTTTCACTGTTTTAATGCCTAAAATTCTTCTAATAGCAGTCAAAAGTCTATATTTTAACAAAGATAAAAATAAGTGACATTTAGCAGCATTGCATTTTGGTTCAAAATATTCTATGATGATTTTATAAGAGTGATAACAAATAATACAGTTAGGTAAGTTACCTTCAAGTGATTCTAGACCACTTTTTAGAGGCTCTGATTCCCACTAGCTAGACATATGACTTAGTCTTTAAATTTTCTTTCCATTGAGCTAAATAAGACCTAAACATGGAGAAATGAGAAAAGATTATGATTGAACTAACAAGGCTCCCTTTTTTAATGAATAGCTTAGTTGTGTTCAACTCAATGTGCACACTCAATGCTCCAACTTAGGTCTTCTCTATCTAGTCAGAAAGAAAATTTATAGACTAATTCTGATGTCTAACCATTAGGGAACTATTAACATGTGAGAATCCACTAAATAATCCTAGAAACATCATGTAGGTTCTATGTGGGTTTCAAAAAGTTAAACTTAGATTTAATTCTAATAGGTGTGGAAATACTAATAAAAAAGTGAGATAGAACCATATTGTAGAGGATGATAAAAACCATAATATTTCATAGCTTCATTGTAAACTTTACATAGTACTTTGTATTGTGTAGTTTAATCTTCATTATAGAAAAACACAAAGGGTAAAATCCTTCAATCTTTATTGTTTTTCTACACTAAATTTCCATCATAATTAATTTTGTGACAATGTGTATAACTTTTCTATTTTATTTATGCTTTCATGCTAAAGTAATTAAATTATTTTAATCTGTATTTTTATAATTAAATTATCTTAATCTATATTTTTATTATTATTAAGGCATAAAAGAATTGAAAAAAAAATCACCTATGCAAACCTAAACATAATCTCACTATTTTGATGAAACAACTATTAAAATCTCCAACACTCATTAAATAATCTATTATTCAAATATTTTGTTTCCAATAAATATGTTTTATATTTAAAAATACTTACAAAGTAGTAACTAAATAATTTTTCAAGTTTAAAATTATTTTAAGCATTTTTATTATTACACTATTGTAAATATGAATTCAATTTCATTTATATGTAATCCATAAACAGTATCACATAATAATCATAAATTATTTTTTTCAAAATTTTCAATTCTTTATTTATGATTATATTAAACTTTACTTTTTATTTAATTAGGGAAACTTACATCTATTGAAAAGAGTTGCAATAAATAAATAGTTGTGATTTCACCAATTAACTTCCCATGAAAAAACATGTACATTCATCATTAAAAAGGATAATTAGGGTGATTAACTTAATAATCATAAATTATTATTTTCAAAATTTTTAATTCTATATTTATGATTATATTAAATTTTACTTTCATTTAATTAGGCAAACTTACATCTATTGAAAAGAGCTGTAATAAATAAATAGTTGTGATTTCACAAATTAAATTCTCATGAAAAAACATGTACCTTCATTATTAAAAAGGATAATTAGGGTGATTAACATTATAATAATTTATCAAGTTATTATTCTTAAAGTTTTTACTCTGAGTGATCCAAGTTTAAGGTTTTTTCTTGTTTATTTTTTAGGTTTTTACGGTGTTTAGGTTTTTTTTAGTGCATATTAATTCTTTTTGGTATTTCCTAAAATGCTAGGATGGACTCTTTATGGTGCGTGCATCCTTTATAGTGCACGTAAATTCCTTTTGGTATTTCATGAAATGCTAAGCTGAATGAAGAACAAGAGTTTGAGTTGTTATTTCCAAGAAAACTCAGCACATGAGTGTTGGAAATATGTAATTACAAGTTGGTGAGATCTTCACATCTCCGTCAATTTGTCTGTCAGTCATTATGTCAGTATTTTTCCAGTCAGCCAAAATGTCAGTTAGACAGTATGACAGTTTGTAAGTACAAATTCACACATTTACTCAAAAGTCGGTTTGAAATTAGGAAGGTATAAATGGAGTCGATCTCTATCTTCTCGGGTTGAGTTAAGTCGTTGAAGCGTCATTTGAATTAATGAAAATCTTTATTGTTGAGTTGGTATTATCTTTTGTAGGAAGTCTCAGTCATAGTCCATATAAGTTTGAGTCATTTTAGTTAGTCGATGATGTGAGAGGATGTTGAAGAGAAGTAGTTGATGCATATATAAGAACCAGAGAGTTAGAGAGAACCAACAATAGATGAAGAGTTGAAAGAAGAAGTCATTAGAGCTGAAGCTTATCTTTTTCATTGTATCTTGTATTAGCGCACATCGTCGAAGTAAATTAATATCAATCATTTTTGTATTGAAAAAGTTTTCATCTTATTTATGAGTTTATGAGATAAGAATAGCACTCTTTTATTCCACATTCATAAATCATTTCATTAAGTGTGTGTATTCACAATGTGCATAAAACTGAGTAGTTTTTTCACTGTGGAGTGCTCTTAAGAACTCTGTAGCATAGCTTGTTTGGTGCATAGTATTTGAAGCAGCGTTGAGCAGAGTAGATTGCACACACTGTTGATCCATCAGATATTCACTTCAAATCAGTATAGGAGAAGGTTCCATCAGAACAAGTTTGTCAGAGTAGAAACTCTATTGAAATTGAAATATGGCTTCTACATCAAACCTGCAACCTCCCACTTTTATAGGTAAGAATTATGAGATGTGGTTCTTGACCATGAAGGATTTGTTCTGAGGTCAATATGTATGTGAAATATTTGATAATGGTTATGTTGAACGAATAGATCAGGAAACATATAATGCTCTCACATAAGATGAGAAAGATGTCTTGAAATATCAAAGAAAGAAGGGTGGAAAGGAGTTGTTTTACATACATCAAGCCCTGCATGAGAGCATACTTCCAAGAGTTGCATCAGTAAAGAAAGACAAGGAAGCATGGGACACATTAAAAACCTCTTATTAGGGTATGTACAAAGTAAAGATCACAAAATTGTAGATTCTTAGAAGATATTTTGAAACCATGTCAATGAAAGACTCAAACACAAAAGCTTCATTCTACACCCATGTCATTGGACTGAAAAATCAGATTAAATCTCATGGTGAAACCATATAAGACAAAAAAAATGTTGAGAAGATTCTTAGGAGTCTTCCTCCTAAGTTTTGTACCCTTGTTGTGACCCTAAAAGAAGGCAAATACTTGACTCAGTTCAATCTAGATGAACTGCAAGCTTCCCTCATCAATAATGAACATATATTGAATAGGTCAAATATGTCATTAGAGAATTTATTTTCTACGTAGTCATCAATAAGACGTGGAAGAGGAATAGGGAGAGATAACTCTAGAGGCAAAGGAAGAAGTTATGACAGAAGTGGATGCAGTAGAAATACTGTAAATGTTGGTGGAAGAGGTAAAAACCCAAGTACCAACCAGTCAAGTTTTCAAAGAACTAACAAATCAAAGATTCAATGCCATTACTATAAAAAGTATGTACATTATGCATATGAGTGTAGAAAGAGACAGTATAATCAGAAAAAGAAAAGTGAAGATCAAAAACAAAACACAAATAACCAAACACTCCCTATGTTTATGGCACGCATTGTAGTTGTGCCTATCAGTGTAGAAATCCCCAATATAGTGTCACCAGTAGAATGCAATGTTTCTCAAGAAATTCCTTGTGACATATGGTACTTAGATTCAGGCTGCAGTAACCACATCACAAGAAACATAGAACTATTTTCTAGTTTGGGTGAGTTATTCCAAACTAACGTTATAATTGGAACATATATCCAAGTCAATGTCGTAGGCAAAGGTAGTATGAACATTTTAGGAAGACAAGGATTTTTTTTTTTTATGTCTCATGTATATTATGTTTCTGGTTTGAAGCATAATTTGATGAGAACAAGACAACTGTTACAAAAAGGATACAAAATCTACATGGAAGATAATCACTGTGTGATCATGGATAAATGCCCAAGCAATCTACTTATTGCTAAAATCTAGCTTACAAGTAATAGGATGTTCCCATTGACATTAAAGACAACAAAGAAGAAGAATACAAAAATAGTTGTTGATAAAGGAAGAAGTGCGCAGTCGGACACTACATTAACAACAAAAAGTGCATGCATTTCTAATGAAGAAAACAATGCGCACAGTATCAAGAAAGGAGAAAATGACACAGAGATGAAGCCATCATTCCAATCTGAAATACATGATGATTCTTGATTATGGAATTTCAGATTTGGACATTTGAACTTTGGAGGATTGAAGCTGATACACAGAAAGGATATGGTAAAAGGATTACCATTGATTGAAAAACCAGAAAGAATATGTGAAGGTTGCATATTTGGCAAGAAACACAGATAATCATTTCCAGTTGGCATGTCTTACAGAGGAAAAGATCCACTGGAAATAGTTCACTTAGAAGTTTGTGGACCAATGAAAACTCCATCTATAGGAGGCAATACTTATTCTCTAACATTCATTGCTGATTTCTCAAGAAAGACATGGATTTGTTTCCTAAAGCACAAATCTAATTCATCGGGTTGTTTTCAGTAGTTTAAATCACTTGTGGAGAAACATAGTGGTTTTTACATCAAGTTTTTAAGAATGGATAGAGGAGGAGAATACATTTCAAGAGAATTTCAGAACTTTTGTAAATTTCATGGCATCTATAGGCAATTTACCGTGTGATGCACACTACAACAAAATGGTATCGCAAAAAGAAATAACAAAACCATCATGGAAATGGTGAAAAGTATGTTGACAACCAAACATTTGTCAAATGAGTATTGGGCTGAGGTAGTAGAAACTACAGATACATCTTGTGGCGCACTTAAAAGTTTTTGGTTGTGTCGCATACACACATGTTCGAGATGAACTGAGAAGGAAGTTGGACAAAAAAGGACATGAATGTATATTTGTTGGGTATTCTGAAGAGACAAAAGGATACAATTTGTAGGACCCTATTTCAAGAAAAGTTATAATCAACCGCGATGTTTAGTTTGTGGAGAATGAAGCATGGGATGGAACCACAGTAAAGAGAGTAAAAATTATTGACACAATGGGGCATGATGATAGAGAAGATGAAGTGGTTCAAACACCATGCATAGGTCAGTGCACAGTTCCATCTACACCTGACAATGTGACGTAAATCACCGCGTAGAGTACTCCAGTAAGAAAAACATAGCATAGTAAACACCAACAAGTAGTCCAAGCAGTTCTACCTCTCCAGATCCAACTTTAGCAAGTTTGTTATCAAGAAAGACAAGAAGTCTATGCGACATCTATAATGAAGACTCAACAAATTCATTTTCAGTTTTTGCTTTGTTTTCACAAATAGATGATCCATTAACCTTTGAAGAAGTAGTTAAATAGGATGTATGGGCACAAGCCATGGATGAAGAAATCAGATGCATAAAGAATAATCAAACATGGAAGCTGGTTGATGTACCTGAAGATACGAATATTATAAGTGTCAAGTAGATTTATAAAACCAAGCAATATGCAGAAGGAAATGTATAGAAGTGCAAGGCAAGATTAGTTGCAAGAGGATTTACACAACAACCTGTAATTTATTACAATGAAACATTTGCTTCACTGGCGTGCATCGACACAATAAGAACAATGTTAGATATTGGCGCACAATACAAATGGCCAGCTTATCAGATGTATGTAAAGTCAACATTCTTGAATGGAAACTTAGAAAAAGAAGTATATGTGGAACAACCACAAGGTTATGAGGCTCCAGGACAAGAAGAAAAAATATACAGATTGAAGAAAGAACTATATGGTTTAAAACAAGCTCCGAGAGCTTGGTACAATCGCATTGATTCCTATATCACACAAAATGAATATCATAGAAGTGAAAATGAACCAAAACTGTATATCAAATCAAATCAGCAAGGTAATGTGTTAATTGTTTGTTTATATGTGTATGATTTGATATTTACAGGTGATTTTGGCATAGAAGAATTCAAGACAGTCATGAAGGATGAGTTTGAAATGACTGATTTGAGACTTATGAGTTATTTTACGGGAATAGAAGTGCACTAGTCCAAAACTTACATATTTATCTCACAATCTTAAAGTATAAATTAAAGTATTAATACATTAATGTATAATGTAATGTAGTATTGTAACATGTTAATTAATAAATATCTTAATAATGTATTTTATCAATTAATTGATACATTAATACATTATAAATTAATATATTGTTAAAGTATAAATACACTAATACATTAGTAAAGACTTGTAAATATATTGATAAAATAAAAAAAATGTAAAATGTAATGTGTTAATATAATAATGCAATGTAATGTATTACATTAATACCTTATTGTAATGTATAAATAAAAGCATCAATACATTAATGTATAATGTAATGTAGTATTGTAACATGTTAATTAATAAATACCTTAATAATGTATTGTATCAATTAATTGATACATTAATACAGTATAAATTAATATATTGTTAAAGTATAAATACACTAATACATTAGTAAAGACTTGTAAATATATTGATAAAATAAAATAAAAATTAAATGTAATGTGTTAATGTAATAATTCAATGTATGAATGTAATGTATTAATTAATTAATAATAATACATTATTGCATTAATCATTAAAGTATTAATTAATCAATTAATACATTTATAAAGTATTAATAAATAAACAAAATATTAAAGTATTATTATTTAATATATTAATAAAGCATCACATTAATAAAGTATTAAAAAATACAATAATACTTTAAAGTAATAAAGTATTAGTAGTACAATAATAAAGTAAAAATACAATTATAATATATTCAAGAATAATTACATTAAAGTATTACATTATTACAATAAAATATAAATATTATTATACATTAATTATAAAACATTAATAAAATAAGAAAACATTAATAATGTATGAATACATTGATGTACTAAAATATAAATGTCTAAACATTAATGATGATGATTAACGTCACACCAATTTGGTCTTAGTGGACGTTAATCATCATCATCATCATTAATACATAAATAATGTACGAATACATTGATGTAATAAAATATTATTGTATTAATACATTGATGTGATAATATATTATTGTATTGAAATTTATTAATTAAATAATATATAAATTGTTGTAGAAAATAATAAATAAATAAATGTTTTTAAAGTATTAAATATATTAAATAATTAAAACATTAATATCTTAAAGTATTAAAACATTAATTTATAATTTAATGTATTAAGTAATTAATAGTAATACATTAATAATAAACTCCCAGATGGGGTGCTTACGGGCATGATGGGTGGAAATTCAGCTGGGAGGACACATGGCCTAGTCTCCCACTACCTCTAGCGTGCTCAGGTGCACTTAACCTCCACCATCAACTCATGACATTAACACCTCGACCATCGCTCCCCAACATTCATTCGATTATGGTTTGGTTTAATGTGCTAACACCTCTGTTCGTGGGAACGTTAATGGTAATGGGTTGGACACAGTCATAGTCCCATCACCCTCCCCATATTGATGGTTTTAGGCTTGCGTTCTGGAGCACATGGCTCATTTGATCCCTTGGCCTCCAGAGTCTTGGCCGCCTCCGGAAGTTGGTCCAGTATTTTGCCTTTGGCTCAAGATTTTGCAGTGCACTCGACCCTCCGATCCCAACACTTATCCTTTGGTCAGTCACTGCTTCTACTTCTGGCTGGTCTTGCGTCCTTCGAGCAATATCTCTCACAACTCTCATGCGCTCCTCATATGGTTTTAGGCGGCTCTCTCGATGATTCGAATTAGAGGTAAGTTGAAAAGTGGTGCGTCGTGGTATGTTTCTAAAGGTAGGGGCACAAGATGACGTGGCCAACAAGTCTATCCAAGCTCTCCTCAAAACCCTGAGTGTGCCTCCACCCTAGAGCCTTTCTTCACTCCCACTCCTTCCCTCACACCTGATTTTACTCCTTATGCCACCACTCCTGATTTGCCTCCGCTGTCGTCTCCTTATGCTTACCGAGTCGAATGGTTTGAAAGTCACGGAAAATCCCTCGTCTTCACTCTAAGACTCAACTCGTCTCCCCCTTACTAGCGTCCACATCTGCCTCCACCTCCACCTCCCATCACCTCCTCCTTCCTCGTTCCCTCAGCTCCTCTCTATTCTTCGTCTGCCCCCATTCCTTGTTCTAACTCCCCCACCTCCTCCGCCCTCTTCAGTTCGGTCCCACTGCGTTGGAAGGAATTCCCTCGAGAATTCTATGGGATTCCATCAAGCGAGGAATCAAGGACATGAAACATAAGGAAAAAGAGCGGTGGCGCTGAGTGGAGCTTCTGATGACTTTTCTTTAGGATCTTAGACAATATATCTCAGACAAAGGCAAGATAAGCAAAGACACCAAGAAAGTTCGAAATAACGACCAGAGGCTCAACCCCAGTGTTGACTAGCCCCTTCTGGCTCAGGTTTTCCTATGTTTTTTTATGTTTTTAGCTAGTATACTTCATAATCTCTCTGCCCTGTGCGACTTCTTAGATCTAGGAATTTTCAATCTTATCATAGTCCATATTTTTTGGTTTTTCTCTATACAGTCTAGCCAACAGAACTTTGGCCTTGCATGGCACTCTAGGTCTAGATCCTTTGTTCTATGTTTCTTACAACTTAACAAATTTTGCATGGACATGATGAGTTTTAAGTCCATGTGGCAACATTGGTTTCCCACGAGGGAAATTTTGTCAGAATGTCCTATGATAGCATGACAGATGTAATTTTTCCTGCTTAACAGGTTTTAATACAAATCCTAACTTACAAAAAAAAAAATACATTAATAATTAAAGTATCACTTAATTAATTAATTAATACAATAGTAAAGTAATATTAAAATAATACATGACTAACACATTATTAAAAAATAATACATAAACACATTATGAAAGCATTAATTCATAGTAAATATATATTAAAGTAATAAAGTATTAATAACATTAATAAATTAAAAATACATTAAAACTACTTTATAACATTATTATATAAATACAAAACACAAATATATAAAAATTTTGCATTAAAATATCAACACATTCATACAATATTCATGAATACATTAATACAATATGTTACATTAATAAATTACTAATAAAGTAATGCAATAAAAATACATTTAAAAAATATTAATACATTTTTTGTTTGTTTGTTAGAAATGTCCATTACTTTTTTTATTTTTGGGTGTCTCCTCTTCAATAAACACGTCTTAAGGGTATTGAACTTGAGCCACCTAGCAAACAAAACCCACACCTTAACCACTTGAACTAGTGGGAATTGACAAAAGTATTAATACATTGAATTTATACTTTATACTCTATTAAATTTGTTATTAGCACTTTATTATTATTAATGTATTATTACTTAAACTTAAACATTTCATTAATGTACTAAACAATAATACAATAATACTTTAACACATTAAGGTATTTGTGTATGGGGTGGAATCACAAAGGTGGGTTACACTTTCGTGATAATCTGCTTTCCAAAATTTCGAAAAACAAATTTTTGGCCGAACTAAATATATTTTTCGGCCGAGAGATCTTATTTTCGGCCGAACTATTGTTCGGCCGAAAACATAAACGTCAAATCGAACGGAGCCATAACCCAGCCCTCGATTTTCATGTAGAAATTTGGTCGGTCGGATATTTTATTTCTGGCAATAAGTTTTCGGCTGAAAGATAGCTCGGCCGAAACATTATTCGGCCGAAAACTAGTTCGGCCGAACTATCTTTCGGTCGAACAATAGTTCGGCCGAAAGATTATTTATATAATTGCCACACATCGATTTGAGCCATTTTGAAATTTTTTTGGTTGTGTCGAGGGCTCTGTATTAGCTCCGTGAGGCTCTGTGTGAGGTTCTGTGTCGAGGGCAGTGGTCGTCGAGGTCGTGGGAGCAGTGGTCATGGGCGCCGAGGAGACAACGGTCGTGGGCGCCAAGGACGTAGCGGTCAAGGAGAAATTTCGAGCGCCGGGGAGGTAAATTTCATTTGCGTATGTTATAGTTACAGTTTGCGAATGTTATTTTACGCATGTTTTGCGTATGTTATAGTTACAGTTTGCGTATGTTATAGTTACAGTTTGCGTATGGAAATTTTGTTTTGCGTATGTTATAGTTACAGTTTGTGTATGTTATAGTTACAGTTTGCGTATGTAAATTTTTCGTATGTTATAGTTACAGTTTTGCGTATGTTATAGTTACAGGTTTGCGTATGTTATAGTTACAGTTTGCGTATGTTATAGTTACAGTTTGCGTATGGAAATTTTATTTTGTGTATGTTATAGTTACAGTTTGCGTATGTTATAGTTACAGTTTGTGTATGTAAATTTTGCGTATGTTATAGTTACATTTTTGCGTATGTTATAGTTACAGTTTTGCGTATGTTATAGTTACAATTTACGTATGTAAATTTACAGTTATAGTTATAGTTACAGTTATAGTTACAGTTTTGCGTATGTAAATTTATAGTTATGTATGTTATAGTTACAATATGCGTATGTAAATTTTGCATATGTTATAGTTACAATTTTGTGTATGTTATAGTTACAGTTTTGCGTATGTTATAGTTACATTCGAAAACTGTATATTTAAACACTATCAAACTGTAGATTTAAACACTATAGTTACATTCGCAAACTGTAGATTTAAACTGTACATTCAAACTGTAGTTACATTCGTAAACTATAGATTTGCATATAGTTACATTGGTTTGCATATAGTTGTGTGTTTATAGTGTTTATATTTCCACACATAGTGTGGAACTATAAACACTATAAACACTATATTCACTATAAACACTATAAACACTATAAACACTATATTCGGTCGAACCTCTTATAAGCACTATAAATCTATAGAGAACCTTATACCTATAAACACTCAAGAAGCATTGATCTTCACATTATAGATAGTTTAATGGGATAGTTTAATGGGATTGAACATTATAGAGAACCTTACACCTATAAACACTCAAGAAGCATTGATCTTCACAAAGAACACCAAAAGAAACTATTAGTTTTAGGGTAAAATTGCAGAACAATAATTTCTTTTAAAAATTCAATGATTAAGACAAATAGATCTGTTATTCAATCATATATAGGACACATTGAAAATAAATCTGTGAAGGACAACAAGGTACTTATACAAGGAACTATGTTTTAATATGACTCCAAACTCAGATCTAATGATACAATAATCTGTTCTAATGCAATATTAACCAGATGTGAGACATACAATAGATTTAAATGCCCAAACATAGATATCAGATCTAATAAGTCTGCCTAACCATCTCACAACATAAATATCTTTAGATCTGCACAATACATGCTAGATTAAACAATTCTGAAGCAGCAGCTTGCAGCCATAGATAGTTTAATGGGATTGAACATTATAGAGAACCTTACACCTATAAACACTCAAGAAGCATTGATATTCACAAAGAACACCAAAAGAAACTATTAGTTTTAGGGTAAAATTGCAGAACAATAATTTCTTTTAAAAATTCAATGATTAAGACAAATAGATCTGTTACTCAATCAGATATAGGACACATTGAAAATAAATCTGTGAAGGAAAGCAAGGTACTTATACAAGGAACTCTGTTTTAATATGACTCCAAACTCATATATAATGATACAGTAATCTGTTCTAATGCAATATTAACCAGATCTGAGACATACAATAGATTTAAATGCCCAAACATAGATATCAGATCTAATAAGTCTGCCTAACCATCTCACAACATAAATATCTTTAGATCTACACAAT
>ML792203.1:401484-447989 GCA_009831015.1 Picea engelmannii
ATTCTTCACAAGTTTTGTTTTTACTGTAAAGTGAAATTCTAAATAAAAAAAATACTTTTATATGTCGGAAGTTGAATAACTTGTGAAAATACAGTTTTTTTTCTCATAAAACAAGCAAAAGTGTAACCCACCTTCATGATTTCTATGAATGCATTAAATAATATACCATTATGGCTGGTCATGGTTGAACTTCACCATGCTTGGCCATGGTTGATCATCACCATGGTTGATCATCACCATGGTTGACTATGTTTGAACTTCACCATTATTGGCTATGGTTGACCATCCCCATGGTTGACTGGGGTTGACTATGGTCACTCATGCCCATGGATGAGCTTCGTAGACCATGTGGAGATGATTATGGTGGGCAATGTTGATTATGTTGATGAATAAATGAAGTACATTAATAAAGTACTAAAACATTACTAAAGTAATAATAAATTAATACATTAATAATGTATTAATAAGTTAATGTGAAAATACATTAATATACTAAAGTACTTATGTATTAATTAGTTAATATGTTAATGACCTATTAATTAATGTACTAATGTGGTTGTTTGTTACATTATGGCATCGGAATAAGTTTGACACATTCCAATAGTGGGTTATGTTCGTGATATTGCAACATTGGGAAATGTTCTTCTCATTACAATGGTGGTCTATGTTTTTCACATTGATACATTGGTTTGTGTACATCACATTGAAATAATGGGTTCTGGTTGTGACATTGCGACCTATGGAAAAGATTGTCACATTATGACGTCGGTATCTATGCATTGCATTGTGACATGAGGATATGTTTGTCACATTGCAACAATAAGACAATGTTCATCACATTCTGATGTACGTTTATGTTAATCGAGTTGCGACGTTATTATTCATATTGAAACAAAAAAGCAATGTTCATCACATTGCGACATTTGTTTATGTTTGTCACCTAGCAAACATAAAGGGACGTTGAAATGTATTAATAGTTAATAAAGGAAGTACATTAATAAATCATTGAAACATTACTAAGGTAATAATAAAGTAATACATTAATAAGGTATTAATAAGTTTATTTGATAATATATTAATGTATGAAATTACTAATGTATAAATTAATTAATACATTCATGATCTATTAATCAATGTAATAATGTGGTTGTTTGTAACATTATGGCGTTGGAATAGGTTTGACACATTTCAACAGTGGGTTATGTTTGTGACATTGCAACATTGGGAAAGGTTAGTATCATTGCAATGTTGGTCTATATTTGTTGCATTGCCACATTGGTTTGTGTACATCACATTGCAACAATGGGTTGTGGTCGTCACATTGCGATGTTTGAAAATTTTTGTCACATTGTGATGTGAGAATATGTGCATCAAATTTCTACGTGAGGATAGATTCATCACATTGCGACAAAAGGACAATGTTTGTCACATTGCAATGTTTGTTTATGGTCATCACGTTATGTTGTTATGATTCATATTATGAAAACAAGGAAATTTTCATCACATTGCGATGTTCATTTATGTTTTTCACATTTCGATGTTACTATTCACATTATGACAAAAGGATTTTGTTCATCACATTACGACATGTGTTTATGGTCAGCACTTTACGACGTTATTCTTTTTAATAGATTGCAAAGATACTATGTTTTCCATAGTGGGATGCTATTATGTCCATCACATTACAACACTACTATGTTGGCCATGTTGTAACATCCATTTTTGTTCATCACATGACATCATAATGTTTTTTTTTGTCACATTATGGCATTGGGGATCATCGGTTATGTTCGTGACATTTCCACATTGGGAAATGTACTAATGTGGTTGTTTGTCACATTATGGCGTTGGAATAGGTTTAACACGTTGTTGATCTATTAATTAATGTACTAATGTGGTTTTTGTCACATTATAGATCTATTAATTATGGCATTGGAATAGGTTTGTCACATTGTGGATCTATTAATTATTATACTAATGTTGTTGTTTGTCACATTAAGGCATTGGAATAGGTTTGACACATTCGAACAATGGGTTATGTTCGTGATATTGCGACATTGGGAAAGGTTCGTCTCATTGCAATGATGGTATATATTTGTCGCATTGCCACATTGGTTTGTGTATATCACATTGCAAGAATGGGTTGTGGTCATTACATTGCGATGTTTAAAAATGTTTGTCACATTTTGATGTCAGGATATGTGCATCACATTGTTATGTGAATATAGGTTCATCACATTACAAAAACAGGACAATGTTCATCACTTTGAAATGTATGTTTATGGTCATGATGTTGCAACATTACTATTCAGATTGCAACAACAAGGGAATTTTCATCAAATTACGATGTTCATTAATGTTTTTCACATTGCTCACATTATGAAAAAATGGCTTTGTTCATCACATTGCGATGTTTTCTTATGTTCAACACGTTGTGGCATTATTATTTTTGATAGATTACAATGATATTATGTTTTCCATAGTCAGATGTTATTATGTTATTCACATTGCAAGATTACTAGGTTCACCATGTTGTAACATCCATTTTTGTTCATGACATGACAACATGAGTTTTTTTTTGCAACATAGGGTTTTTTTTGTTACATTAAGGCATTGTTGGCAGTCAATTATGTTCATGAAATTTGTAGCATTGGAAAATTTATGTTTGTCATATTGCAAACATAAAAAGAGGTTGAAATGTATTAATAATCAATAAAGGAAGTACATTAATAAAGTATGAAAACATTAGTAAAGTAATAATAAAGTAATACATTAATAATGTATCAATAAGTTGATGCAACAATACATTAATGTGCCAAAGTACTAATGTATAAATTAATTAATACATTAATCGTCTATTAATTAATGTATTAATGTGATTGTTTGTCACATTATGGTGTTGGAATAGGTTTGAGATATTCCAACATGGGGTTATGTTCATGACATTGGTACATTGGGAAAGGTTCATCTCATTGTAATGTTGGTCTATATTTGTTGCATTGCCACATTGGTTTGTGTATATCACATTGCGACAATGGGTTGTGGTCGTCAAATTGTGATGTTTAAAAATGTTTTTCAGATTGTGATGTCACAATATATGCCTAACATTGCTACATGAAGATATATTCGTGACATTGTGATGGAATGACAATTTTTTTCAAGTTGAGACGTTTGTTTATGTTTGTCACGCTGTAACATTACTATTCAGATTGTGTCATTAGGTAATTTTCATCACATTCTGACGTCCATTTATGTTTTCCACATTGTGAGGTTACTATTCACATTGTGACAAAATGGCTTTGTTCATCATATTGTGATGTTTGTTTATATTCAACACTTTGGAACGTTACTATTTTAGACAGATTGCAACGATTCTATGTTCGACGCAGTGGGATGTTACTATGTTCATCACATTGCAACATTACTATGTTCGTCATATTATAACGTCCATTTTTTTTTCACGAGATCATAAGGTTTTGATTTATGACATAGGTTTTTTTTTTTTTATCATATTATGGCATTGGAATAGGTTTGTCACATTTCGAAAGTGGTGTATGTTCCTCACATTGCGGCATTTGGAATTGTTCGTCTCATTGAAATGTTGGTCTATGTTTTTCAAGTTGCCACATTGGTTTGTGTACATCACATGGTGACAATGCATTGTTGTCATCACATTGTGACGTTTGGAAATATTTTTTACATTGTGACACCATGATATGTGTGTGACATCTCAATGGGAGGATATGCTTTTCACATTGCAAAAATAGGGCAATGTTAATCACATTGTCACATCTGTTTATGTTTGTCACTGTGTTTGGAAGATTGCAACATTACTATGTTAATCACATTGGGACATTATTATGTTTGTCACATTTCAACATTAATATGTTCATCACATTGGGACATTATTATGTTTTTCACATTGCAACATTACTATGTTCGTCAGATTGTAATTTCTGGTTTTGTTCGTTAGATTGCAACATCATGTTATGTTTTTCGCATGACAAGGTTGGTTTGTGTTCGACAGATTACAAAAATGAAGTTATGGCCAAGTTATTACAAAAAAGTCTATATGTTAAAATATAGACTCTAATGGTCTATATTTTAAAATTAATGGCGTCGATTGGCGTATATCAATCACTTTTTACTTAAATGTGGTTGTTGCAAGTTGATGACCGACAAGAGTGGAGAACAACCATTAATATATTAATAGATAATTAATGTATTAACTAATTATTACATTAATTTATACTGTAATTTATTAATGTAACATATTAGTTAATAAATAAATAATATATTAAATAATAAAGTAATACATTAAAAAATTAATAATATATCAATAATGTATAGATACATTTTTTTTTTAAATAAAAAAAGAGGATCCTTGTATTATATCATCATGAGTGTACACCTATATGTTGTTTGGCAGCCACTTGTTCTGCCACATAAGGGAAACTAGAAAAGGTGGCTCCAAGCGGTGATATGTCTATCACAGCGGAGATTCAGTTTACAAAAAATTGAGCAAAAGTTGAAAATTTCAACAGGAACTTTGTTCCCACTAGCTAGCCTAGGGAAGGTTTCATTCAGAGCCACCATTACTAAGATGGTTACACAACTATAAGAAGGAGTGAAAATATAATCACTATGCATGCTGAAAACTGTAATTGACAAGAACCAGAGTCAGGGGTGGGGCGCATCAAGCCATTGGGGAACCTGGATGTCCATGGGTGGTGTAGACCGGGACGAACTTATGCTTGCAAGCGGGGCATTGTGAATGTGTTGGGGCGTCTAAGAGCGCCTCGAACAATAGATCCAATTGTTGGTGGATTGTACTTTGGCCATGCACCTCCTTGTACTGCCACTGTTGGCTATCAAAGAGGAGCTCAAGATGCTCCGTTGCCAGATGATAGGTGTATTGTGAACCTTCTTCACCACTGTCTGTGCTTGTGTCTTTCGTTGTAGTTGTAGTTGGGTTCTCCCCACCTCCTATCAATTGCTAGCTTTGGGGGATTTCCTCCTCCACTATGCATCCTCCTTCCTACCATCGAGGCTGAAAGTCTTGGGAAACAGAGGGGCTTGGGAGGCTTGCCTTGGAGGGTGACCCTTTCATTTTCACCAGGCTCAGTCCTGGTTGAGAAGCCAAAGGTGGCCCTGCGTCATTCAACTTTGGGCCAGGATACTGAATTGAGGGTAGTGCCTCCTCTTTGACCGTGTTGAGGATAGCCGATAAGTGTTGGGGTGGCAGTGGAGAATGCTCAATGGGGGACGGGGTCTCCATTTTGGGAATGTGAAGGGGAGACTAAGCTTGAGTCTGGGGCAAGGTAGGAGGATTCTCCACTTTTGTAGTGCGCATGGTGGATGGAGTTCTTCTGGTAGGTATGTGAGGGTGACTGAAATGGGAAATCAAGGCTCGTTGAGAGGATGTGAGCTGGTTGTCTCGGGTTATGGCGTTCTTATTCCTGGTGGTGCGCCTAGGCTTGCCTCGTTCATGGGGCATGGTGGTGAGAACCAGGGGGTGGGGGTGAGTGTGGTCGGGGGAGGTTTAGAGGTCGTACAGGAGGTAGGAAGAGAGGCCAAGAGGGACGAGTAGCACTGTGCAGAGGTGGTACCTTGCAAATGACAGGCAAAAAAGCATGCCTTGGTCGTTTTGATCGTCGCTGGGAGCCATTGATGTCCCTCCCATTGCCATTGAAGGCTGACAGGACTGGTTTAGGATCCTGGTACCAGTGGCCTAGATGGATCACTCGTCCGAGAGCTCCTCGAGGCACACTGAGTTAATTTCCATTATGGTGAACTTAATGGGGAATTAATAACTTTGGAGGTGGTGGCTTGGGATATTAACTCCCCCCGCCAACTGTCCCTACCACCTGTCCCCCTCCTCTTGCCAAGTGTCACCCCATCTGGGTTAATGTATAGATACATTAATGTCATATTACATAACGTTTATAAAGTCCCAATGAAATAATTAAATAATCTATTAATTAATGCATTAATACATAAATATGGTAATCTCTTAAAGTTTAATGATTTAATTAATTAATACCTTATTGTAATGTATAAATTAAAGTATCAATACATTAATGTATAATGTAACATGTTAATGTAATAATGCAATGTATGAATGTAATGTATTAATTAATTAATAATAATACATTATTGCATTAATAATTAAAGTATTAATTAATCGATTAATACATTTATAAAGTATTAATAAATTAAGAAAATATTAGAGTATTATTAATTAATATATTAATAAAGCATCCCATTAATAAAGTATTAAAGTATCAAAAAAAATACAATAATACTTTAAAGTAATAAAGTATTAGTAGTACACTAATAAAGTAAAAATACATTTATAATGTATTCTAGAATAATTACATTAAAGTATTACATTATTACAATAAAATATAAACATTATTATACATTAATTATAAAACATTAAAACATTAATAAAATAATAAAGCATTGATAATGTATTAATATATTGATGTAGTAAAATATAAATGTATTAATACATAAATAATGTATGAATACATTGATGTAATAAAATATTATTGTATGAATACATTGATGTGATAATATATTATTGTACTAAAATTTATTAATTTAATAATATATAAATTATCGTAGAAAATAATAAATACATTAATGTTTTTTAAGTATTAAATGTATTAAATAATTAAAACATTAATATATTAAAGTATTAAAACATTAATTTATAATTTAATGTATTAACTAATTAATAATAATACATTAATAATTAATTCCCCGATGGGGTGATTACGGGCATGATAGGTGGACATTCAACTGGGAGGACACATGGCCTAGTCTCCCGCCACCTCGCGCCAGCTCAAGCACACTCAACCTCCACCATCAATTCATGAATTTAACACCTCTATCATCGCTCCTCAACATCCATTCGATTATGTTTTGGTTTAATGTGCTAGCACCTCTGTTCGTGGTAAAGTTAATGGTAATGGACTTGACGCAGGCACAGTCCCATCACCCTCCCCAACTTGGTGGTTTTAGGCATGCGTTCTGGAGCTCCATGGTTCATTCGAGCCCTTGGCCTCTAGAGTCTTGGCTGCCTCCAGAATTTTTTCTAGTCATTGGCATTTGGCTCGAGCTTTTGCAGTGCACTCGACTCTCCATGCCCAACACTTATCCTCTGGTCAGTCATTTCTTCTGCATCTAGCTAGTCTTGCATCCTTCTAGCAACAATTTTCACAACTCTCATGCTCTCCTCATCTAGTTTCAGGCGGCTCTCTCGATGCTTCGACTTAGAGGTAATTCAAAATAGGTGTGACCTAGTATGCTGCTAAAGGTAGGGACATGAGAGGGGGTGGCCAGTAGGCCCATCCAAGCTCTCCTAAAAGACTTGAGTGTGCCTCCACCCCAGAGCCTCTCTTCACTCCCAATACTTTCCTCACACCTAATTTTCCTCCTCGGGCCACAACTCCTGATTTTCCTCTGTTCTTGTATCCTTATGCTTACCGAGTCAATTGGTTCGATAGTCAAGACAACTCCCTCGACTTCTCTCCAATGCTCAATCTGTCTCCCCCTTGCCAACGTCCACATCCACCTCCACCTACACCTCCCATCACCTCCACCTCCCTCGTTCACTCAACTCCCCTCTCTTCTTCATCCTCCCCCATTCCTTGTTCCGACTACCCCACCTCCTCCTTTGACTCAACTCCACCTCCTCCGCCCTCTTTGACTTTCTCTTGTTGTAGTGCATGGAAATGTCTCGAGGAGTCTATAGATTCCATGAAGCAAGGAATCGATGACATCAAGAGCACCATCAAGCGAGGAATCGAGGACATGCAACACAAGGAAGAAGAGCAGTGGCACCGAGTGGAGATTATGATGACTTTTCTTGAGCATATCAAATAGGCTATCTCAAACAGAGGCAAGCTAAGAAAAGACACCAAGAAAGTTCGATAGAACAAGTAGAGGCTTGACCCCAGTGTTGACTAGCCCCTTTTGGATCAGGTTTCCTATGTTTTTAGCTAGTATAATTCATAAGTTCTCTTCTCTAGATGTTGATGCAAGAGAATCACTCCACCTCAATAATGTGCTAGCTAGAAATCACATCAGCACACATTCAAGGAGGGGAGAGGTTCCAACCCGCTCATTTTGCCCTTGTTTTCAAATTTCAAAATTGTAATTTAATGCAATTAAATGTTTGGAAGGATGGAAGAGATGAATCCATGCCTTTGTGCAGGGAATAGTTGGTGTCACCTATAATGACTGACTGGCTGATTGAGATCTAGATCTGATCCGAACAAGATATCCATTGAATGTAAATTCAATATAATTAATGAGAGTAGGTGAGTTGGACGGAGAGCTCGAGAAGCCCCTCTTTTGTAAAAAATATCTTTGTATCAAATTTCATTAGGAAGCTAGGATATTAGAGATCTAGCATGTATATGAGAGAGTAGAGAGCTCATGAGAGGAGAGAAATGAGACTACGTTGTAGTCTAGTCTTTGTAAAGATATGTATAGACATTCTGAGATTAATAATACAAAGTAGTTTTCCATGCATATGGTTCTGTGTGTGTTTTTATGTTTATGAGTGAATGTCATTTGTGTGTTTATGGATGTATGTTGTAGATGTATGTGTTAGATTTCATGTGCAGGGATAGATATAATTCTCTATCTGTGAGTTCGCTGGAATTGTTTTTGGGTTCTTTAGGTTGTGCAAGGTGTGCACAACAAGGTATTGAAACTCTGTAGCCAGTGAAAAGAGTGCACATTTGAATCTTGAACTAAGTTCAGAGGAGAACGTGTTAGGATGGAACACCGGGATAGTTTGCATACTCAAAAGGGGATCCTCAAGGTTACTGAACACCTTGGAGGGAAGATTGTGCAAAGAAAGCACATAGAGAATATAATTGCTAAGGATTTTGTAGAGCTCTGCCAGGTGGGCATCAAGCAAGTGCAAGGCGTCCACAAACTAAACTTTGTTTCAAGTTCAGAGAGAAGATAAATTTCAAGGAGAAGACACTTACATAGTTACTGAACACTCTGTAAGCTCAATGAGGATTTCTTGAGCATAAGTTGCCAAGAGGGCAGTTATATCCCTTTGAGGAGCAGAAGGGGTAGAGACCTTTGAGGTCTAAGTAATTTAACCTCAAGGTGAAACAGAGTTGTTGAACACTCTAGAGGAAGACCTATGCAAGGAGTGCACCATACCAACACTCATACAAAGTGTTGAAAGATAGCCAGTTGAAGGCCAGCCAAGCACAAGGATTGTGCGTGGAGACAAACTTGTTTCAAGTTCAAAAGCTCAGGGGGTAGAGCATATAATGTGCTAGGAGGGCACCGAAAATTATTTTGAAAGATGTAGAAGGGTAGAATCCCTTGGGAGTCTAAGCCAGTTCAGAAGTTCAGAAGAGATAGTGTAAAGAATGCACAAGGGTCAGACTTATTCCAAGTCTGGAAGCTCAGGAGGAGTAGTACAAAGTTACATGTAGAGCACAAGTGTGCGCCAGGGCGAGGTCAAATTCTAGTGACAAAAGCTCAGGAGGGAAAACATCATTAAGAACCAATACATCATGGCTCGCAGGAGATATTTCGAAGGTGAATCCTTTGAAACGATTGAATTCTTCCAAGTCAAGGAAGCAAGTGAAATATCAGGAGGAGGAGCGATAACTTTCGTCAGATCAGTTGCAGAGAAAGAGATCTAGGCCATCAAATTCACATATAGACACTTAGAAGAGAATGCAGGAGGAGGAATAGACCCCATCCGTTGGATCTAAGCACATGGACCAACAACCATTGGATCCATAGGTAAGTGCACAAGGATTAAACCATTTAAAGTGCATAGGAGAAGCGGAATTACCAAGTCTTGAAGTTCTGAAGGTTGTTAGAACCATCCATTGTCAAGGGGGGACAGGTGGAAGTAGATGAGAGAGTTCAAGGAATCAAACTTTGGAATATTTGCAAGGAGAAGAGTGAAATATTGTGGTCATCCATTGAGGCAGGAGACGTGGCGAAAGATCAACACTTCACTGATTCACAAATAGGGAAGTTGAAGGTAGGAGAAGCAGAGTCGGGAGAAGAGAGGACTTGGGAAGTATAAGTTCATGAAAGTGATCACATCCATTAATCATGAGAGGAACATGGACCATATATACAGTCCCGAAGAATTCACTGATTAGGAAATCAGGAAAGGGGAGAAAGCTGCTCATAGAAACTCATGAAGTCTGAAGTCACGAGTTGATCACAGACATTGATCGTGGGGAGAGAACATGGAAGAAGATAAGAAGACTCATGGTGTTGCGAATCGAAAAAAATGCATTGAGCAGTCCGTAGATGTCTGAAATCACAAAGTGAAGATCTGGACCATTGGATTGTGGGGAGTCGAGGACCATTGTTCTGACATAAGCGAAGTTCGGGGTTTGGACCTTGGGGAAAGGGAGGTGAGCCAAATTTTGAGTTCTTGAAAAGAGAATCCTCGAGGTATTTGGGAGTTGGGCCCCAGGTCGTAATTGGAGGTCACATCAGTGCAGAATATGGGAAGGAGATAACGCCCGCTAGGCTCTTAGTTCAGATTTCAGGAATCGAAAGAGTCAAGTGACTTGTAGTAAAACCGCCCAAGGTCTTGAAATCACAAAGCACCTTTTGGACAGGTGTGTGGTCACAACCATTGGCCACACAGAGGAGGCTTGTGCCCGGTACTAGTTCACATGGGAAAAGTTTCATAAAGACCTGTGGATTTGTTTCATGGAGGTTCTGGCAGGGAACCAAAGAGCTGCTTCGGCTCAAGAATTTTGAAGATCCATTGACAGAAAGGTCAATAGACCCCACCGAGGTGGGGGTGCTGCATCAGGTGGTATCAAAGATGATTTTTTCTTGTAGACATAAGGAAAAAGAGGAAAGGATATAAAGGAGATAGTCTGATACCATAAGGTGCTATTAGATCACAATTTTTTTCTGTATATTTCAGGGGAAGGTGAAACTAGAGATGCTCTCAGTTGTAGAGTGAAAAATAGACTTGTCAGATGGGAAAGAAGAAGGTGGAAATGGCTACAGAAGGCCATGAACGTGGTCATAGAGAAGGCCACAAGAAGAAATACAATCCAGAGACATATTTGGAGGTTAATGATATAAGAGCAAGGATGGAGAGGCTAGAATTGAAGATGCAACAACAAGAAGTGAAGGTACATTGGACATATGAATGGTCCTTGAAGAGGAAATTTATGTAGCCAGTCTAGAATTTGTTGGCCAAAAGGAAACAACAAGAGTTGAGGAGGTGGCTGAGGCATGTTGAAAACCTCAGTGATGAGGAAGAGAAGAGATCAAAGGATGTCATGAACTTCCAGGAGGGTAGTGATGAAATTTCAGATTTCTAGGTGGGCAATGAGAGGAGATCAGTCGATCTCATAGACTGCCGGGATGGTAGGAGTGAAATCCCATATTTCTAAGTGGGAAATTGAGAAGAAAGGAGCTCATAGGTGAGTTCAGATCAATAAGGTGTGCTGATAGAGGAGGATCAGAGGAGTATTATGATCATTGGGGGAATTGAGATATTCCTACCAAGAAGCCTAGTTGAGGCCAAAGCATGTGTTGTAGATGAAACAACATAACAAAGAAAACCAACAATGACTAGAGGAGGAGATGGAGCATATACTGATGTCTACCCCAAAAAAAGAATAATATCATGTAGTTAAGATGCTCACTCCATGGGAGAAGGATTTGGAGATGTTGGAGGATTGGTTGAACAATCCAAAACTAGAAGATGGTTTCCAGGAGACAGTTATGCAGATTGTAGGAGGAGAGCATTCAACATAATTGCTGAAAAATTTCAGCCAGGAAGTTGAATAAGAAATGACTGCAGCACTAAAGCCAACAACAAAAGAGGGAGAAAAATTATAGTCTGAGGAGCAGCTGGAGGAAGTTGGAGCTGAACTACCAGGAAAATTGGCAGAATAAAATACGTCAGAGGAAGAAGTTGAGAAAAAACTCAGTGATGAGACTGCATAACTAGAGTTTGCAGCAGGGTTGCAAGCTAAGGCCACAGAAGATGAAGGAATCAAGGGAGATCAACCTGATCTACCCATTGATAAGGAGGAGGTGCAGTAGAGAAGGCTACAAAAGAAGAGCCAACCAATTGAGCAGGTGGATGAGGTGATTTAGGAGATAAGAAGGTTGATGTTGAGGTCAACACAAGAGACTTCCATCAAGGATAAGTTGAGAAGAGGAGATCATGTCATAGCAGGATAGAAGAAGAAACAACAACAACAACAACGTAATATTGGAGTAGGAGGAAAGCTCCAGAGGATAGTTTTGGATCTAGGAAGATTTCAACAGAACTAGGAAGCTCATGAACATGAGCTCATGAATTTTTTTACAGAAGTGGAGTATGATGCAGGAGCATCACTCCACCTCAGTAATGCACTAGCTAGACAACACATCAGTGTGCATTCAAGGAGGGGAGAGGTGTTAGCCCTATCATTTTCCCCTCTTTTTCAAATTTCAAAATTCTAATTTAATGCAATTAAATGTTTGGAAGGATGGAAGAGCCAAAGCCATGCCTTTGTGCAGGAAAGAATTGGTGTTGCCTTTAATGGCTGACAGGAATATTGAGATATGGATCCAATCTAGACTAGACAACCATTGAATGCAAATTCAATGTAATTAATGAGAGTAGGTGAGTTGGAGGGAGACCTCGAGAAGCCCCTCTTTTGTAAAAAATATATTTGTATCAAATTTCATTAGGAAGGTAAGAGATTAGAGATCTAGCATGTATATGAGTGAGTATATAGCTCATGAGAGGAGATAAATGAGACTCTTTTGTAGTCCAATCTTTGTAAACAACTGTATAGACATTCTAATATTAATACAAAGAAATTTTCCCTGCATATGATTATGTGTGTGTTTTTATGTTTATGAGTGAATGTCATTTGTGTGTTTATGGATGTATGTTGTAGATGTATGTGTTATATTTCATCTGCATGGATAGATAGAATTCTCTATCTGTGAGTTTGTTGAAATTGTTTCTGGGTTCTTTAGGTTGTGTAAGGAGTGCACAACAGAGTATTGAAACTCTCTAGCCAGTGCAAGGAGTGTGCATATAAATCTTGAACCGAGTTCATAGGGGAATGTGTTCATAGGGCACAGCAGGATAGTTTGCAGACTCAAAAGGGGTGCCTCAAGGTTACTGAACACCTTGGAGGGAATATTGTGAAGAGAAAGCACAGAGAGAACATAATTGTTGAGGATTTTGTAGAGCTATGCTAGGTGGGCATCGAGCAAGTGCAAGGCGTGCACAAAGTGAACTCTGTTTCGAGTTCATAGAGAAGAGAAATTTCAAGGATAAGACACTTACAGAGTTACTGAACACTTTGTAAGCTCAACAAGGAGTGATTGAGAAAACATTTACAAGAGGGCACTTATATCCCTTTGAGGAGTGGAAGGGGAAGAGACCTTCGAGGTCCAAGTAATTTAATCTCAAGGTGAAATAGAGTTGTTGAACACTATGGAGGAAGACCTGTGCAAGGAGTGAACCAGGCCAACACTCATACGAGTCAAACTTGTTTCATGTTTGAAATCTGAGAAGGTTGAGTGCAGAACATGCCAAGAGGGTACCATAAAGTATTTTGAAAGACGCAGAAAGGTAGAATCCCTTGGGATTTTGAGCCAGTTCAGAATCTCAGAAGAGAAAGTGCAAAGGGTGCACAAGGTTCGGACTTATTCCAAGTCCTGAAGCTCAGGAGGAGTATGGGAAAGTTACACGCAGAGCACAAGTGTGCACCAGGGTGGTGCAGGCCCCTGATGCTTGGGCCGAGATCCATGCAGGATCTTTTGTAAACCACGATAAGAGTTAAGAAAAACACTTGATTAAGAACACGAAGGATTTTCGTCTCTTGCGAGTTCGGTGCTTTCAACACAATGCCACCGCTCTCTGCAACTTCCAAGATGTGAAGCTCTGAATGGGCGTAAGGGATAAACACCCTCTCTTCAACCCCTTAGAAAAGTGACCACGCCCAAGGCCTTAGAGAAATCTCCTTTCGTGACTCACAATCTCGCGATTTGGAGAGTCGAAGAATCTCGACTCTTCTTGCTCCAAATCTCCGATACCCAAAATGCGATATGGGTATGGCTCCTCCTCGTTATATCCTTTACAAATGAATGTCGACTAGAGCTTAAATCTAGCACCTCTTGCAACTCGCAACTTCGTGAGTTGGAGTGATGAACACTCAAGCTCCTCCCTTGTGAATCCCCAAAACGTGATAAGTCAACAAGGTGTTGACTCCTCCATAGTGATGCATGTATGCCACTGGTCACCCACTATGACCTTTTTTTGCACGTTGTTTGTTTGTGCCACCTGTCAACTACATGGTCTCTTCTTATGGGATGTGCCACCTATCTACATGAGCCCTCGACGCTTGGCACTTTGCGAATTTCATGATCCAAATGCAATGTTTCTGAACCTTCGAAGCCCCGAATTCATGATATGATCCAAAATTGTGGGGTAGGACACGATCAACGACTCACATTGATCCTCCACCTCTGGGTGGTGGGTTCCTCCATCCTCTAACCACCTTGCAACTCCTACCAATCCTACGGTCCTCATGATCTCGTGAGTTCTCCATGGAGAATTCAGATCGTCTGCCTTTGTCCTTGACAACCTTTGTTGTTGAACTTCAAGAAAGGTGATTAGACTTGTTCTTTTCTTGATTTCGATCCAACTTTTTCTTCGCTCAGCCTCTGCGACCTTCAACCTAAGTTGATTTTTTGGGTCTTCGAATTCTCTTAGAGAGTTCTGACTTCGAACCTCCCCTGTGCACAAACTTTGCACGCCACGATAACTACTCCAGTTATCTCTCAAAGGAAGCTCTGTGCATTCCTTGCAACAAAGAATTCTTCAACTCCTCTGCGAGTATAAAGAAATCTTTCCCTCTTATTCCAGCCTGTGCACACTTTGCATGGCTCTATGCTCTGCTAGAACTCTTGCTTGTAAAGACACAATTGGATCCTTTCTGAGAGTTCTGAGATGAATTTCAGAACTTGGTCAATGCACTCTTTTCAGACCCTCCACTGCACTCTTTGCAGGAGTTCTCAGAAAGAGAAACAATTGGAACTGATTCTCCCCTTATCTAGAATTCAAACATTTAACAAAGAATCCCAGAGCATATGCACACACATAGCATTGAAATAAAATGCACACAGAGAATATAAACAAGACTGCAACATACCATTCAACAAGTGGTTCCAACAACCATAACACACACATAGATTTGGAATCAAAGCTTTCTTCTATTAATTCCAGTGCTCCTGTACATGGCAAATAACAACCAAAATGCATAAAAATCCTCTGTTCTCTTCTATTCACCTCTGCAGCTCTACATCTTACGAATTCTGAATTATGTTACAAAGATACAAGGGTTGAGGGTGTCTATCATCCATTTTCCCTCCTAAGATCCTAAAACTATCTAGTCTATCATTTAAATCTACCTAATTGCATTAAACAAACTTAAATGCCTATTACATCCACAAATAGGAACATACACCCCAAAATCAGTTTGGATCTTCAAGATATAAATGCAACTGCACTTTCCTCCTATCCATTACATTAATGTTTCAGATTTTAAATTTCAAAACGTTTTCACAAAAATGTGTTCAAATTACATTTGTGTGTCCAGTTGTCTCTTTGGCTTTAGGCATGCACTTGGGCTTTGTACGATGCTCCTGCATCATACTCCCTCGCTTGAAAATTTTCATGAACTCTCGTTCATGAGATCTTGCATGGTCTATCCATGCCTTTGAATTTTTGCTTCATTCTCCCAGCTAGCATCTTCAACTGGATGTCCTTTCCACTTGACCAAGTATTCAAAATACTCTTTTTGCCTGGTCTTTCTGCTAATCCTCCTATCAATTATGCTTTCCATCTATGGATTTTCATCTACAAGCATTTGTTTTGTCCATTGAATATTTTCTTGTTCATATTCTGCTCCTGCTTCTTCAGCTCTGTAAGGGTACAAATCCATGACATTGAATATTGGTGAGATTCTGACCCCATCGGGTAATTCAATCTCATATGCGTTTTCCCCGAGTTTTCTTATGACCTTGCACAATCCAATATTTTTCATCTTAAGCTTGTTATACGTTCCCCTTGGGAACCTTTCCTTCCTCAAATGTGCAAGAATCAAATCGCCAACTTCAAATTGAAGTTCTTGCCTATGTTGATCTACTCTACGCTTGTACTCTTGACTTGAAATCTACAACCGCTCCTTAATTCTGCTGTGAATCTCCTTCATTCCTTCTGCAAAGTCCTCTGCACTAGCACTACTGAATTCAACTTGTTTCAAGTTTTTCAATTCAGAAACTCCCCTTGGATGAATTCCATATACTATTTGGAATGGATTGTTCCCTGTTCTTTTGTTAAATGAATTGTTGTAAGAAAATTCTGCCTATAGAAGAATATGATCCCATTAACTGTGGTCTTCAGCCACTAGGCTCCTCAACAGATCTGCAAAACTTTGATTCACTACCTCAGTCTGTCCATCCGTCCGAGGGTGATATGTTGAGCTAAAAGATAAATTAGTCCCTAGCTTCTTCCATAGGGTCCTCCAGAAATGACCAACAAATTTGGTATCCCTATCCGATACAATACTCTTGGGTAATCCATGAAGTATAACAACTTACTTGAAAAACAAATTGGCAACGTGTGTTGCGTCACTAGTTTTCTTACATGGTTTGAAATGTGCCATTTTAGAAAATATGTCGACTACCACGAAGATTGAGTCACAACCTCTTTGCATCCTTGGTAGTCCTAACACAAAATTCATGCTTACCACATCCCACGGTCTCTCTGGTACTGGAAATGGTTGATACAACCCTATATTTTGTCTCTTCCCCTTGGCATGCTGGAAAATTTTGCACATGTCCATGAATTTCTTGACATATGTTCTCATCCCCAGCCAATAGTATGAGCCATTCAACTTCAAGAGTGTTTTATCATGACCGAAGTGTCCAACCAATCCTCCACTGTGCTTTTCCTTCAGAAAATTCTGCCTCATGGAGCATTTTGAAATACATAGTTGATTGCCTTTGAACAATAATCCATCCTGGATCATATACTCGGTCCATTGGCTTCTTTCCCTGAGAATTGGATTCTCATATGCCTCATATGCTTCTCTGAAATCTAAATCATCCCTGTACATTTATTTGAGGTTATCAAAACCCAAAGTCTTGAATCTGAATTCCTGCAATAACAAAGATTTCCTGCTGAAAGTGTCATCCACTTTGTTAGCAGTTCCAGAAATATGTTTAGTCACAAAAGTAAAACTTTGCATGAAATCAACCCATTTAGCATGTTTTTGGTTCAACTTCTCCTATCGAGTCACGAATTGCAAAGCGTGATTATCACTATACAAAACGAACTCTTTGGGAACCAAATAGTGCCTCCATTTCTTCAGCGCTTGTATGACTGCGTATAATTCTTTGTCATACATGGAGTACTTGATATTTGCTTCATTCAGTTTTTCATTGAAATACGCGATCGACCTGTTGTCTTGGCTCAAGACCGCTCCAATGGAAAATCCACTCATGTCACACCTGACCTGAAATGTTTTGCTGAAATCTGGAAAAACCATAATTGGTTGCTTAGTGATCTTCTTCTTCAGCAGGTTGAATCTCTTCTCTACTTCGTCTATCCAGTGAAAATATTTAAGCCACTTCTTCACCTTATCCATCATCGGTGCACTAATTCCACTAAAGTTTCGAATGAATTTCTTGTAGAAGCTAGCCAACCCATGGAAGCTTAGAACTTCGAACACGCTCTTCGACAATGGCCAATCCGTAATCGCCTTTATCTTCTCTAGATCCATTTTCAATTCATTTGTAGAGATAACAAAACCTGAATAAATGAGTTATGTCCTCATAAATGACAATTTCTTCATATTGATCAACAATTTCTCTTGCTGTAATCTCCTCATAACGACAGCTAAATGATTCAAGTGTTCTGCTTCAGTTTTACTGAAGATCAATATATCGTCAAGATATATGATTAAAAACTTACCAATGAAATATTTTAAGACTTCGTTCATCAACCTCATAAAAGTACTGGGTGCATTCATCAAGCCAAATGGCATGAAAAGCCATACATACAGTGCTTCATTTGTCTTGAATGTTGTCTTCCATTCATCACCTTCCCTCATTCTTATCTGATGATATCTACTTTTCAAATCAATTTTTGAAAAAAACTTTTCTCCACTCAAGAAATCCATCAAGTCATCCATCCTGGGTAAAGGAAATCTATGCCTGATGGTGATTTTATTTATGGTCCTCGAGTCTGTACACATTCTTCAGCCACCATTTTTCTTTGGACTTAGCACTATAGGTACATCGCATGGACTCAATCTTTCTTTAACCAATCCTTTGTCCATCAAATACTGGACATGTCTTTTAACCTCTTCATTCTCTTGTGGCATCAATCTGTATGTCACTTTGTTTGGTAGAATCGCCCCCGGTATAAGATCGATATGATGACTTATTCTCTTGATGGGTGGAAACGAACAAGGTAATTCGTCCACCACAATATCAACAAACTCCTCTAGCAATTCCTGAATTTCCTCCGGTAAATCATCTATCTTAGTACTGGTCAAGATGACTCTAGGTTTTCTTACCACAACAAACTTCATTTCTTCATATTTCTTGAATTCATCAAGAAGCTCTTTACCACTCATGAGAAGTATAGTATTGCTCATCTTTGTTTTCACCTCCTTATCCTTAATTGGCAGCAACATATGTTTCCTACCATTTTTTTCCAGAGTGTATTTGTTCTTTCTCCCATCATGCACCACATTTATGTCATATTTCCATGGTCTTCCCAACAATATATGACAGACGTCCATGGGAATAACATCACATAAAATTTCATCCTTATATCCACCTATATTAAACTCAACTAAACATTGTTTAATGACAGTTACCTGATGCCCTTTTTTCAACTACGAGACTTTGTATGGGCTCAGATGTGTAACAATATCCAATTCCATATTCTCCACCATTTATGTGGATACTAGATTATCTATGATTCCACTTTCCACTATTACCTTGCATACCCTGTCCTTGGTCTTGCAAGCACTTCTAAACAAACTATCCCTTTGGACTGGGTTCTCTAGCTCCTTCTTTGGATTCAAGATAACTTTCCTCATCATTAAGGATCTTTCGCCCTCAACATTCCATCCTTGAGCTTCGGCAATGTGAGTTTCACCATTTTTCTTCCTATCTAGACACTCATAGGATTTATGTCCAATTTTTCCATAGACAAAGCATTTCACTTCGCCTCCTCTGCCTCTTCCTCTTCCTTTGGCTCGAGGAAAAGTGTTTTGGTTAGCATACTATGTCCCCTGTGAGCTTCCTCCTCTCTCAGATTGATTTTGAGGTTTCTTTCCCTCATCTTTGGACTTCTGCATTCTGTCTTGGGAAATTTCCTTGCCTCTGCTTTGACTTATGCCTCAGCCTCTTTGACCTTGATTTCAGCTTAGCTTCTCTTAAGCTTTTAGAGCCATATGATAAGCATATTATACGGTTCATATGGTCATCATGCTCATCTCATCCTGAATGTCATATCATAGACCATTCATATATCTGACAACTTTCTCATCATCGCTCTCTCGATGAACTTCTTTGATGTTTATCCTATAGAACTCTTCGGTGTATTCTTTCACTGTCATCATATTCTGCCTCAAATTCTACATCCTCTGAAACAGATTGATTTGATAATCTCTGGGTATGAATTTGGCCTTCATTTTTGTGACCATTATGTCCCAGCTTTTGATTCTTTGTTTTCCTTTGCAATGCATGTTAGCCAATAGTTCATCCCACCACAGTGTTGCATGTACCTTCAGTCTAGTGACGATGTGCTTAACTTTCTTATCCTCTTCGAAATCCTCCTAGTCCAAGTATTTGTCTATAGCTCTAAACCAATCTAGCAGCTCTTCAACGTCTAAGTTGCCTTCATACAATCGAATGTCAATTTTTTCCCTGGCACCTATCCTTGCAACAACTATGAATAAGCATTCTTCTGCAACATCTTCGACTGCAATTTCTTCTCCTTTGTTTCCATCTTCATTTTCACTTTCATCTTCGTTGATATGTCCAGCGTCGACTGTTCGCCTCTGTTCCGTCTCCATGGTATCAAGCCTGGAATGTAAGTCACACATCTCTCTTTCCACTGTTGGATTAGGAATTGGCCTTTCTCTTCTTCTCGGTGGCATGGTTGTAAAATTCCTCTTTTCTCTCTACTACAAAAAGCAAAGAACTTGTTTTGTGCTCTGATACCACAACTAGTGCAGACCCCCGACCCTCGGGTCGAGATCCATGTAGGATATTCTTTAAACCATGACAAGAGTTAAGAAAAACCCTTGATTAAGACCGTGAAGGGTTTTCGAGTCTTGTGAGTTCGACGCTTTCAACACAATGCCACTTCCCTCTACAACAGTAGAGATGCAAAGCTCCTAATGGGTGTAAGGGATAAGCCCCCTCTCTTCAACCCCCTGGAAAAGTGACCATGACCAAGGCCTTAGCGCAAGCTCCTTTCGTGACTCACAATCTTGCGAGTTGGAGAGTCGAAGACTCTCGACTCTTCTTCCTCCAAATATTCGATACCCAAAATTCCATACAGGTATGGCTCCTCCTCGTTAGCACCTTTACAAATGATTGTCGGCTAGAGAGTAACTCTAGCACCTCTTACAACTCGCGACTTCGCAAGTTGGAGTGCTAAATGATCGGGCTCCTCCCTTGTGAATCCCTGAAACATGATAAGTCAATAGGGTGTTGACTCCTCCATAGTGATGTGTGTACACCACCGGTCACCCACTTTGACCTTTTTTTGCACGCTGTATTTTTGTGCCACATGTCAACTACATGGTATCCACTTACGGGATGTGCCACCTATCCACATGAGCCCTCAGCGCTTGACACTTTGTGACTTTCGTGATCCAAATGCAATGTTTCCCAACCTTCGAACCGCCGAATTCACGATATGATCCATCGGTGTGAGGTAGGCCATGATTAACAGCCCACATTTATCCTCCACTCCTTGGTGATGGGTTCCTCCAGCCTCTAACCGCCTTGCAAATCCTATAAATCCTACAGTCCTCGTGATCTCACGAGTTCTCCATAGAGAATTCAAACCGTATGGCTCTGTCCTTGACAAGATTTGTCCCTGAACTTTGACAAAGGTGATTAGACCTGTTCTTTTCTTGATTTCAATCCAACTTGTTCTTCACTCGTCCTCTGTGGCCTTCAACCTAAGTTGATTTTCTGGGTCTTTGACTTCTCTTAGAGATTTATGACTTCGAACCTCCCCTACGCATGAAATTTGCACGCCACGATAACTACTCCAGTTATCTCTCAAAGGAAGCTATGTGCACTCCTTGCAACAGAGAATTATTCAACTCCTCTGTAAGTCTAAAGAAATATTTCCCTCTTCTCCCAGCATGTGCACACTTTGCACGGATCTGTTCTCTACTAGCACTCATGCCTGTAAAGACACAATTGGATCCTTTCTGAGAGTTCTGAGATGAATTGCAGAACCTAGTCGACACACTCTTTTTGGACCCTCCACTACAATCTTTGCAGGAGTTCTCAGAAAGAGAAACAATTGGAACTCATTCTCCCCTTATCTAAAATTCAAACATTTAACAAAGAATCCCAGATCATATGCACACACATAAAATTGAAATAAAATGCACACAGAGATTATAAACAAGCCTGCAACATACCATTCAACAAGTGGTTCCAACAACCATAACACACACATAGATTTGGAATCAAATCTTTCTTCTATTAATTCCAGTGTTCCTGTACATGGCAAATAATAGCTAAAATGCATAAAAATCCTTTGTGCTCTTCTATTCTCATCTACATCTCTACATCTTATGAGTTCTTAATTATGTTACAAAGTTACAAGGGTTGAGGGTGTCTATCATTCGTTTTCCCTCCTAATCTTTTAAAACTGTCTAGTCTATCATTTAAATCTACCTACTTGCATTAAACAAACTTAAATGCCTATTACATCCATGGATAGGAACATACGCCCCAAAATCAGTTTGGATCTTCAAGATATAAATGCAAATGCACATTCCTCTTGTCCATTACATTAATGTCTAAGATTTTAAATTTCAAAATGTTTTCACAAAAACATTTTCAAATTACATATGCGCGTCCAAATGTATTCTTAGCTTTAGGCACACACTTGGGCTTTATACGATGCTCCTGCATCACAGGGTGAGGTCAAATTCTATTGAAAAAATCTCATGAGAGAAAACATCGTCAAGACCCAATACATCAGGGCTCGTAGGAGGTAGTTCGAAGGTGAATCCTTTGAAATGATTGCATTCTTCCAAGTCAGGGAAGCAAGTGAAAGCTCAGGAGGAGGAGTGATAGTTGTCATCAGATCAGTTGCAGATAAAGAGATCAGGCCGTCAAATTCATGTCTATACACTCATAAGAGTGCACAAGAGGAGGAATAGACCCCATCCATAGGATCTGAGTGCATGGACCAATAGTTGTTGGATCTAGAGGTAAGTGCACCAGGATTAAACCCTTTCAAGTGCATAAGAGAAGCAAAATTATGAATTCCCGAAGTTTTGAAGGTTGTCAGAACCATTCATCATGAAGGGGGGATAGGTGGAAGCAGATCCGAGAGTTCGAGGAATACGATGTCAAAATATTTTCAAGGAGCAGAGTGAAAAATCGTGAATTCTAAAATCGTGAGGCAATCATGACTATCCATTGAGGCAGGACACGTTGTGAAATATCAACGTTTCTCTGATTCAAAAATCGGGAAGTCATAGGTAGGAGAGTAGAGTTGGGAGAAGAGAGGACTAGTGAAGTCCAAGTTCATGAAAGTGATCGCAATCATTGATGGTGAGAGAAACATGGACCATATATCTGGTCCCAAAGAATTCATCGATTCAGAAATTGGGAAAGGGGAGAAAGCCACTTGCAGAAACCCATGAAGTCTAAAGTTGCGAGTTGATCACAGTAATTGATCATGAGGAGAGCACGTGGTTGTAAATAAGAATACTTGTGGAGTCATGAATCAGAAGAACTGCGTCGAGTAGTCCACAAATGTCCCAAAGCGTGAAGTGGAGATCTGGACTGTTGGATCATGGGGAGTCAAGGAATGTTGATCTGACATGAGTGAAGTTTGGGGTTTAGACTTCGGGGAAAGGGAGGTGAACCAACTTTCGAGTTCGCGAAGCATGAAGCCCCAAGGTATTTGGGAGTTGGGCCCCGGGTCATAATTGGAGGTCACATCAGTGGAGAATAGGGGAAGGAGCTAGTGCCCGCTATAAGGCTCTTAGTTCAGAGTTCGAAAATCAGTAGAGTCAGGTGATTCATAGCAAAACCGACCGAGGTCCTGAAATCATGAAGTGCCTTTTGGATAGGTGTGTGGTCACAGTCAGTGGTCATGTAGAGGAAGCTTGCGCTCGGTACTAGTTTGAGTGGGCAAAGTTTCATAAGGACCTATGGATTTGTTTCATGGAGGTTCTGGCAAGGAACCGAAGAGCTTCTTCAGCTCAGGAATTTTGAAGATCCATTGACCGGAAGGTTAGCAATATCCACCAAGGTGGGGGTGTTGCATCAGGTGGTATCAGATATGATTTTTTCTTATAGACATCAGGAAAAAGAGGAAAGGAGATAAAGGAGATACTCTGATACCATAAGGTGGTATCAGAGCACAATTTTCGTCTGTAGATTTCAGGCGAAGGAGACACTGGAGATTCTCTTAGTTTTAGAGTGAAAAAAAGACTTGTTAGAAGGGAAAACAGAAGGTGGAAATGGCTACTGAAGGCCAAGAATGTGGTCAGAGAGAAGACCACAAGAATAAATACAATCCATAGATGAATTTGGAGCTTAATGGGATAAGAGCAAGGATGGAGAGGCTAGAATTGAAGATGCAACAACAAGAAGCGAAGGTGCACTGGACATATCAATGGCCCTTGAAGAGGAAAGTTAATTGGCTCGTCTAGAATTTGTTGGCCATAAGGCAACAAAAAGAGTTGAGGAGGTGGCTGAGGCATGTTGAAAACCTCAGTGATGAGGAAGAGAAGATATCAAAGGATCTCATGAACTTCCAGGAGGGTAGTGATGAAATTTCAGATTTTCAAGTGGGCAATGAGATGAGATCAGTTGATCTCATAGACTTCCAGGATGGCAGAAGTGAAATCTCAAATTTCCAGGTGGGCAAGGGAGAATAAAGGATCTCGAAGATGAGTTTGGATCAGCAAGGTGTGCTGATAGAGGAGGATCAGAGGAGTATTATGATCATTGGTGGGAATTGAGATATTCCTACCAAGAAGCCTAGTTAAGTCCAAAGCATGTGTTGCAGATGCAACAAAAGAACAAAGACAACCAACAATGACTATCATAGAGGAGGAGAAGGAGCATATACTAATGTATGCCCCCCAAAAATAAGAAGAGCATGCAGTTAAGATGCTCATTCCATGGGAGAAGGATTTGGAGATGTTGGAGGATTGGTTGAAAAATCCAGAACCAGAAGATGGTTTCCAGGAGACAGTTATGCAGATTGCAAGAGGAGAGAATTCCATGTAATTGTTCAGACATTTCAGCTAGGAAGCTAAACAGGAGATGACTACAACACTAAAGCCAGTAGAAAAAGAGGGAGCAAAATTCCAGTCTAAGGAGCAGCTATAGGAAGCTGGAGCTGAACCAGTAGGAGAACTGGAAGAAGAAAATATGTCAGAGGAAGAAGTTGAGCAAAAAATCAGTGATGATACTACAGAACTAGATTTTGCAATAGGGTGGAAAGCTAAGGCCATAAAAGATGATAGAATCAAGGGAGATCATCTTGATCTACCCATTAATAAGGAGGAGGTGCAATAGAGCAGGCTGCAAAATAAGAGCCAACTTATTGAGTAGCTGGATGAGGTGATTTAGGAGATCATAATATTCATGTTGAGGTCAGCATAAGAGACTTCCATCAAGGAGAAGCTGAGAAGAGGAGAGCCTTTCGTAGCAACAGAGAAGAAGCAACAACAACAACAACAACATAATAGTGGAGAAAGATGACAACTTCAGAGGATAGTTTGGGATCCAAAATGATTTCAACAGAGATAGGAAGCTCATGAGCAGGATCTCATGAATTTTTTACAACAGTGGAGTATGATGCAGGATCATCCCTCCACCTCAGCAATGCGCCAGCTAGACAACACATCAGCGCACATTCAAGGAGGGGAGAGGTGCCAACCCTCTCATTTTTCCCTCATTTTAAAATTTCAAAATTCTAATTTAATGCAATTAATTGTTTGGAAGTATACAAGATCCAAATCCATGCCTTTGTGCAGGAAAGAGTTGGTGTCACCTTTAATGGCTAAAAGGATGATTGAGATCTAGATCCAATCTACACTAGACAACCATTGAATGTAAATTCAATATAATTAAGGAGAGTAGGTGAGTTGGAGGGAGAGCTCAAGAATCCCCTCTTTTGTAAAAAATATCTTTGTATCAAATTTCACTAGGAAGGTAAGATATTAGAGATCTAGCATGTAGATGAGTGAGTATATAGCTCATGAGAGGGGAGAACTAAGACTCTGTTGCAGTCTAGTCTTTGTAAACAACTGTATAGACATTCTGAGATTAATACAAAGAAATTTTCCCTGCATATAGTTCTGTGTGTGTTTTTATGTTTATGAGTGAATGTCATTTGTGTGTTTATGGATGTATGTTGTACATGTATGTGTTAGATTTCATCTGCATGGATAGATATAATTCTCTATATGTGATTTTGTTGGAATTGTTTCTCAGTTCTTTATACTGTTCAAGGAGTGCACAACAGAGTATTGAAACTTTGTAGCCAACACAAGGAGTGCGCATCTGAATATCAAACTGAGTTCATAGGAGAACATGTCAAGAGGTAACACCATGATAGTTTACATACTCAAAAGGGGAGCCTCAAGGTTACTGAAGATTGTGCAGAGAAAGAAAAGAGAGAACATAATTGTTGAGGATTTTGTAGAGCTATGCCACATGGGCATTGAGAAAGTGAAAGTCATGCACAAAGTGAACTCTCTTTTGAGTTCATAGAGAAGAGAACTGTCAAGGATAAGACACTTACAGAGTTACTGAACACTCTGTAAGCTCAACAAGGAATGCTTGAGCATAATATTCCAAGAGGGCACTTATATCCCTTTGAGGAGCGGAAGGGGCAGAGACCTTTGAGGTCCGAGTAATTTAAGATCAAGGTGAAACAGAGTTACTGAACACTCTAGAGGAAGACCTGTGCAAGGAGTGCACCAAGCTAAAACTCATATGAAGTGTTGAAAGACAACCAGTTGAAGTTTGGTCAAGCACAAAGAGTGTGTGTAGAGATGAACTTGTTTCAAGTTTGAAATCTTAGGAGGTCAAGCGCAGAATGGGCCAGGAGGGCACCATAAATTATTTTGAAAGATGCATAAGGGTAAAATACCTTGGGATTCTAAGCAAGTTCAGAAGCTCAAAAGAGAAAGTGCAAAGGGTGCACAAGGGTCAGACTTATTCCAAGTCCTGAAGCTCAGGAGGAGTATTGCAAAGTTACACGTAGAGCACAAGTGTGCGCCAGGGCGAGGTCAAATTCTATTGACAAAATTTCAAGAGGGAAAACATCATCGAGACCCAATACATCAGGGCTCAAAGGGGGTAGTTCGAAGGTGAAGCCTTTGAAACGATTGAATTCTTCCAAGTCAGGGAAGCAAGTGAAATATTAGGAGGAACGATAACTGTCATCAGATCAACTATAGAGAAAGAGATATGGGCCGTCAAATTCATGTGCAGACACTCAGAAGAGCATGCAGGAGGAGGAATATACCCCATCTATCGGATCTAAGCACATGGACCAATAGACGTTGGATACAGAGGTAAGTGCATGAGGATTATACCCTTTCAAGTGCATAAGAGAAGAAAACTTACGAAGTCTCAAAGTTATGAAGGTTGTCGAAATCATCCATCCTCAAGGGGGGACAGGTGGAAGTAGATCTAAGAGTTCAAGGAATCAGACTTTGGAAGATTTGCAAGGAGCAGAGTGAAAACTCACGAATTCTAAAATCACGAGGCAATCATGACCGTCCATTGAGGCGGGACACGTTGCAAAAGATCAATGCTCCACTGATTCAAAAATCAGGAAGCCGGAGGTAGGAGAAGCAGAGTTGGGAGAAGAGAGGACTCATGAAGTCGGAGTTCACGAAAGTGATCAAATTCATTGATCGTGAGAGAAACATGGACCATATATCTGGTCCCAAATAATTCACCAATTTGAAAATCAGGAAAGGGGAGAAATCTGCTGGCGAAAACTCACAAAGTCCGAAGTCCTGATTTGATCACAGTCGTTGTCGTGAGGAGAGCACGTGGCAGTAGATAAGAAGACTCGAGGAGTCATGAATCAAAAGAACTGCATTGAGAAGTCCACAGATGTCTCGAAGCGTGAAGTGGAGATCTAGACCGTTGAATCATAGGGAGTCAAGGACCATTGATATGACATGAGCGAAGTTTGGGGTTTGGACTTAGGGGAAAGGGAGGTAAGCCAACTTTCGAGTTCGTGAAGAGAGAAGCCCCGAGGTATTTGGGAGTTGGGCCCCAGGTTGTAACTGGAGTTCACATCAATGGATAATAGGGGAAGGATCTAGCGCCCGCTCGCTCTTAGTTCGGAGTTCAGGAATCGGAAGAGTCAAGTGACTCACAGTAAAACCACCTAAGGTCCGAAAATCATAAAGTGCATTTTCTATAGGCATTTGGTCACAACCGTTGGTCACGTAGAACTGAAGAGCTTCTTCAGCTCAAGAATTTTGAAGATCCATTGACCGGGAGGTCAACAGACCCTGTCGAGGTGGGGGCACTGCATCACGTGGCTTCTTAGATATAGGAATTTTCATTCTTATGATAGTCTAACTTTTTTGGTTTTGGTCTATACAGTCTAGCCAACAGAACTTTGGCCCCACATGGCACTCTAGTTATAGATCCTTTCGTTCTATGTTTCTTATAGCTTAGCAAATTTTGCATGGACATGATGAATTTCACGGCCATGTGGCAACATTGGTTTCTCACAAGGTCAAAGCTATCACAACCTCCTATGATAGCATGATAGGTGTAATTTTTCTACTTAGCAAGTTTTAATACAAATCCTAACTTACAAAAAAAAAACATTAATAATTAAATTATTACTTAATTAATTAATTAATACAATAATAAAGTAATATTAAAATAATACATGAATAACACATTATTAAAAGAATAATACATAAACACATTACGAAATCATTAATTCATAGTAAATTTATATTAAAGTAATAAAGTATTAATAACATTAATAAATTAAAAATACATTAAAACTACTTTATAACATTATTACATAAATACAAAACACAAATGTATACAATTTTTACATTAAAATATTGACACATTCATACAATATTCATGAATGCATTAATACATTAATACATTAATACAATATGTTACATTAATAAAGTAATAATAAAGTAATGCATTAAAAATACATTAATAAACTAATAATACATTAAAAAAATATTAATACATTTTTTGTTTGTTTGTTAGAAATGTTCGTTACTTTTTTAATTTTTGGGTGTCTCCTCTTCACTAAACATATCGTAAGGGTATTGAACTTGAGCCGGCTAGCAAACAAAACTCACACCTTAACCACTTGAACTAGTTGGAATTGACAAAAGTATTAATACATTGAATTTATACTTTATACTCTATTAAGTTTGTTATTAGCACTTTATTATTATTGATGTATTAATACTTAAACTTAAACATTTCATTAATGTATTAAATAATAATACAATAATACTTTAACACATTAAGGTATTTGTGTGTAAATGCATTAAATAATATACCATTATGGTTGGTCATGGTTGAACTTCACCATGCTTGGCCATGGTTGACCATCACCATGGTTACTATGGTTGAACTTCACCATGATTGGCTATGGTTGACCATCACCATGGTTGACCTGGGTTGACAATGGTTTCTCATGCCCATGGATGAGATTTGTAGACCATGTGGATACTATTATGGTGGACGATGTTGATTATGTTGATGAATAAATGAATTACCTTAATAAATTACTAAAACATTACTATAATAATAATAAATTAATACATTAATAATCTATTAATAAGTTAATGTGAAAATACATTAATATACTAAAGTACTTATGTATTAATTAGTTAATATGTTAATGACCTATTAATTAATGTATTAATGTGGTTGTTTGTTACATTATGGCATCGAAATAGGCTTGACACATTCCGATAGTGGGTTATGTTTGTGATATTGCGACATTGGGAAATGTTCTTCTAATTACAATGGTTGATACAATCCTATATTCTATCTTTTTCCCTTTACGTGCTGGAAAATTCTACATTTGTTCACAAAATTCTTCACATCTGTCCTCATCCCTGGCCAATAATATAAATTGTCCAGTTGCGAAAACATTTTTTCATGGATGAAATGTCCAACCAATCCTCCACTATGTTTTTCCTTTAGAAGATTCTCTCTCATGGAACTCTTTGGGAGAGACAACTGATTTCCTTTGAATAATAATCCATCCTAAATTAAGTATTCAATCCATTGGCTTCTGTCTCTCAGAACGGGATTCTCACATGTTTCATAAGCATCTCTGAAATCTGAATCATCCTTGTACATATCCTTAAGTCTATCAAAACCTAAGGTCTTCACACAAAACTCCTGCAGAATCAAACGTTTCCTACTCAATGCCTCAACAACCATGTTAGCAGTTCTAGAAATGTGCTTTATGGAAAAAGTAAAGCTTTTCATAAATTCAACCCATTTTTGCATGTTTCTGGTTCAGTTTCTCTTATTTGGTTACGAATTGTAAAGCATGGTTGTCACTATACATAACAAACTCCTTCAGAACCAAGTAATACCTCCATTTTTTTAGTACCTATATGATTGCATAAAACTCTTTATCATACGTGGAATATTTCATCTTGGCATCATTCAGCTTCTCACTGAAGTATGCAACTGGTCTATTGTATTGACTTAAGACTACTCCAATCGCAAATCCACTTGCGTCACATCTCACTTGAAATGTTTTGATGAAATCTGGTAGAACTAGAACTAGCTGGCCAATTATCGTGTCTTTCAACAACTTGAAACTTTTCTTTGCTTCCTCTATCCAATGAAAAGATTTATGTCTTTTCTTGACTGTGTCCATCATTGATGCAAAAATTCCACTAAATTTTTTTATGAAATTCCTATAAAAACCGGCTAATCCGTGGAAGCTTATGACTTCAAAGATATTCCTTGGCGATAACCATTCTTTGATTTCTTTTACCTTCTCAGGATCCATCTTCAAATCATTCGAAGAGATCAAAAACCCCAAATAAATGAGTTATTTCCTCATGAAAGATGACTTCTTTAGATTTATCAATAACTTCTCTTGCTGCAACCTCCTCATCACTAGATTTAGATGTCTCAAATTTTATTCCTCAGTCTTACTGAAGATCAGTATATCATCAAGATACACAATTACAAACTTTCCAATAAAATATTTCAATACTTCATTCATCAACCTCATGAAAGTAATTGGCCCATTCGTCAAACCAAACGACATGACAATCCATTCATATAATGCTTCATTTGTATTGAATGTTGTCTTCCATTCATCACCTTCCCTCATTCTAATCTAATGATATCCTCTTTTCAAATCAATTTTTGAAAAACACTTTGCTCCACTCAAGAAATCCATCATGTCATCCATTCTTGGTAAAAGAAATCTATACCTAATGGTGATTTTATTTATAGCCCTCGAGTCTGTACACATTCTCCATCCACCATATTTCTTTGGACTTAACATTGTTGGCACAACGCATGGACTCAAGATTTCTCTAACCAATCCTTTGTCCATCAAATCTTGGAGAGTGTCGGATGCCATGGAAACAACACAAAGGAGAGCGTCAGATGTTGGAGACGTTAGAGAGCCATTGAATTTTTTTTCTGACTAAACCAAGACACAACTACTGAGCCCAATCTAAAACAACACCCTGAAGTACTCTTCCCGGCACTGACACATCCTGCCAAATCTGAATCTGTATAGCCAACCAGATGAACTCCATCTCCTCTCTAATAGTCCAGACCATAGTATACCGTACCACAAAGATACATGAGCACGTGTTTTTCTGCCACCCAGTGCACTCTCCTAGCTCCAAGGTACTAAAAAACATTCTTTGAAAAGCATCTACAAGGTACTAAAAATAAGATGACTTTTTTCTACACTTTTGATTGTTTTAATGCCTGAAATTCTCCTAATAGCAGTCAAACTTATAGAGTTTAACAAAGCTAAAAATAATTGACATTTAGCTAAGTTGAACGAAGCACAAGAGTTCGAGTTCCTATTTCCAATAAAACTCTGCACATGAGTGTTGGAAATATGTAATTACAAGTCGATGAGATCTTCATGTCTCCGCTAATTTGTTTGTTAATCATTATGTCAGTAGTTTGTCAGTCAACTGAAATTTCAGTCAGACAGTGTGATAGTCTGTAAGTGAGAAGTCACACATTTACTCAAAATTTAGTCGACAAGCAGGAAGCTTTAAATGGATCCGATGTCTATATTCTCGGGTTGAGTTAATTGGTTGAAGTGTCATTCTAATTAATGACAATATTTATTGTTGAGTTGACCTTAGGTTTTGTAGGAAGTCTCATTCAGAGTCGATATAAGTCTGAGTCATTTTAGTTAGTCAATGATGCGAGAGGATGTTGAAGAGAAGCACTTGATGGATAGATAAAAAGAAGAGAGGTAGATAGAACCAACAATAGGTGAAGAGTTGACAGAAGAATTCATTAAAGTCGAAGCTCATCTCTGTCATTGTATCTTGTATTCACGCACATCATCGAAGTAAATTAATATCAAGCATTTTTGTATTGACAAAGTTTTTTTCTTATTTTTGAGTTTATGTGATAAGCATTTAACTGTTTTATTCCACATTCATAAATCATTTAATTAAGTGTGTGTATTTATAATGCGCATCAAAATGAGTAGTCTATTCACTCCGCAGTGGTCTTAATAACTCTATAGTGTATCATGTTTGGTGCATAGTATTTGAAACCGTGTTTAATAGAGTAGACTGCACAGACTGTTGATCCATTGAATCTTCACTTGAAATTGGTATCAGAGAAGGTTCTATCAGAACAAGTTTGTCAGAGAAGAAACTATGTTGAAAGTGAAATATGGCTTCTACCTCAAACCTGCAACCTACCACTTTTACAGGAAATAATTATGAGATGTGGTCCTTGACCATGAAGGATTTGTTCTGAGTTCAAGATGCATGGGAAATAGTTGAGAATGGTTATGTTGAACTAGTATATCAAGCATCATATAATGCTCTCACAAAAGATGAGAAATATGTCTTGAAATATCAACGAAAGAAGGATGGGAAGGTGTTGTTTTACATGCATCAAGCCATGCATGAGAGCATACTTCCAAACATTGCAGCAGAAAATCAATCAAAGGAAGCATGTGACACATTACAAACCTCTTATAAAGGTATGCACAAAGAAAAGATTGCAAAACTACAGATTATTAGAAGATATGTTGAAAGCATGTTAATGAAAGACTGAGACACAATAGATTCATTCTACACCCACATCATTGGAGTGATAAATCAGATTAAATCTCATGGTGAAACCATAGAAGACAAAAAAATTGTTGAGAAGGTGCTTAGGAGTCTTCCTCCTAGGTTTGATACCCTTGTTGTGACCCTAGAAGAAGGCAAATAATTGAGTCAGTTTAGTATAGATGAACTCCAAGCTTCCCTCCTCAATTATGAACACATATTGAATAGGTCAAATATGTCATTAGATAATTCATTTTCCGTGTAGTCATCTATAAGTCTTAGAAGAGGAAGGGGGAGAGATAACTCTAGAGGAAGAGGAAGAAGTTCTGACAAAAGTGGATGCAGTAGAAATCCTGGAAATGTTGGTGGAAGAGGTCAAAACCCATGTACCAACCAGTCACGTTGTCAAAGAGATGACAAATCAAAGATTCAATGCCATTACTATAAAAAGTATGGAAATTATGCATATGAATGCAGAAAGAGAAAGTATAATCAAAAAAAGAAAAGTCAAGATCATTCACACAACACAAATAACCAAACACACCCTATGTTTATGGCGCGCACTGTAGTTGTTCCTATCACTGTAGAAATTTCCAATATAGTGTCACCAGCGGAATGCAATGTTTCTCAAGAAATTCCTTGTGACATATGGTACTTAGATTCAGGCTGCAGTAACCACATGACAAGAAACGTAGAACTATTTTCTAGTTTGGATGAGTCATTCCAAACTAAGTTTACACTTGGAACGAATATCCAAGTCACTGTCTTAGGCAAAGGCAGTATAAACATTTTAACCCGATAAGGAGAAAAAAAAGTTATGTCTGATGTATATTATTTTTCTGGTCTGAAGCATAATTTGATGAGCACAAGACAACTGTTACAAAAATGATACATAATCTGCATCAAAGATAATCACTGTGTGATCATGGATAAATTACCAAGAAATCTACTTATTGCTAAAATCCAAATGACATGTAACAGGATGTTCCCATTGACATTAAAGCCAACAAATAAGAAGAATACAACGTTATTTGTTGATAAAGGAAAAAGTGTGCAGTTAGACACTACATTTACAACAGAAAGTGCGCGGAGTTCTAATGAAGAAAATAGTGCGTGCAATATCAAGAAAGGAAAAAATGGCGCATAGATGAAGGAAACATTCCAATATTAAATACATGATGATTCCTAATTATGGAATTTCATATTTGGACATTTGAATTGTGGAGGATTGAAGCTACTACACACAAAGGATATGGTAAAAGGCTTACCATTGATTGAAAAACCAACAATAATATGTGAAGGTTGTATATTTGGCAAGCAACACAAAGAATCATTTCCAGTTGGCAGGTCTTACAGAGAAAAAGCTCCACTGGAAATAGTACACGCAGACAATTGTGGACTAATTTAAACTCCATCTATAGGAGGCAGTACTTATTTTATAACATTGATTGATGATTTCTCAAGAAAGACATGGATTTATTTCCTAAAGCATAAATATGATGCATTGGGTTGTTTTTTGTAGTTTAAATCACTTGTGGAGGAACATAGTGGTTTTAACATCAAGTTTATAAGAACGAACTGAGGAGGAGAATACATTTCAAGATAATTTCATAACTTTTGTAAATTTCATGGCATATATAGGCAATTTACCGTGCGATACACACCACAACAAAATGGTGTCGTAGAAAGAAAGAACAGAACCATCATGGAAATGGTGCAAAGTATGTTGACAACCAAACATTTTTCAAATGAGTATTGTGTTGAGGCACTAGAAACTGTAGTAGACATGTTGAATAGATGTTCGAAAAAGAGTTTGAAGAATAGAGCTCTTGACGAAGCCTGGATAGGATCACAACATAATGTGGCACACTTAAAATTTTTTGATTGCATCACATACACACATGTTCGAGATGAGATGAGAAGGAAGTTGGACAAAAAAGGACAAGAATGTATATTTGTTGGGTATTCTGAAGAGGCAAAAGGATACAAGTAGTATGACCCTGTCACAAGAAAAGTCATAATCAACCGCGATGTTCAGTTCATGGAGAATGAAGCATGGGATGGAACCATAGAAAAGACAGTAAAAATTATTGACGCAATGGAGCATGATGATAGAGAAGATGAAGTGGTTCAAACACCATGCACAGATCAGTGCACAATTCCATCTACACCTCAAAATCCGATGCAAATCACTGCGTAGAGTACTCCAGTAAGATCAACAAGTGTGCATTCTACACCCAAAGCGCAACAAACACCAACAAGCAGTCCAAGTAGTTCTACATCTCCAGATTCAACTTTAGCAAGTTTGTTACCAAGAAAGACAAGAAGTTTGCACAACATCTATAATGAAGATGCAACAAATTCATTTTTAGTTTATGCTATATTTTTACAAATAGATGATCCATTAACCTTTGAAGAAGAAGTTAAAGAGGATGTATGGGCAGAAGCCATGGATGAAGAAATAAGATGCACAGAGAACAATCAAACATGGAAGTTGGTTGATGTACTTGAAGATAAGGATGTGATAAGTGTCAAGTGGATTTATAAAAACAAGCAATATGCAAAAGGAAATGTACAAAAGTACAAGGAAAGATTAGTTGCAAGAGGCTTTACAAAACAACCTAGAATTGATTACAATGAAACATTTGGTCCAGTGGCATGCATGGACACAGTCAAAACTGTGTTAGCTATTGTCACGCAATTCAAATGGCCAGTTTATCAAGTGGATGTAAATTCAACATTCTTGAATGGAAACTTAGAAGAATAATTATATGTGGAACAACCACAAGGTTATGAGGTTCCAGGATGAGAAGAAAAAATATATATTATTCAATAAAGCATTGTATGGTTTAAAACAAGATCCGAGATCTTAGTACAGTCGCATTGATTCCTATCTCACACGAAATAAATTTCAGAGAAGTGAAAATGAGCCAACACTGTACATCAAATCAAATCAACAAGGTAATGTGTTAATTGTTTGTTTATATGTGGATGATTTGATATTTACAGGTGATTTTGGCATAGAATAATTCAAGAGAGTCACGAAGGATGAATTTTAAATGACTCATTTATCTCATAGTCCAAGTATGCACATGAAAGATTGAAAAGATTCAATATGGTGAATTCAAAAGAATCACCAACACCTGTTGATGCAGGAGCATCGTACAAAGACAAAGCATACACCTAGCCAAAGGAATAGTTGGACGCATAGATAAAAAAAAGGGGCACGTTTTTATGAAAACGTTTTGAATTTTGAAATCTGAAGCATTAATGTAATAGATAGGAGAAGTGTACTTACATTTATGTCTTGGAGATATGAACGGATATGGAGAAATTACTCTTATCTATCGGATGTAATAGTCATTTAAGTTTGTTAATGTAAAGTAGGTAGATATAAATGTTATATTAGACAGTTTAGAAGCATAGGAGGGAAAACGGATATAGACACCCTCACCCTTGTATCATTGTATGAAGGAAGATTATGATCATTCAGAATTCATAAGATGGAGAGTTGTAGTAGAGAGATGTAGAGAAGAACCCATGTATAGGAGCACTTGAGTTAATATATGAAGCTTTGACTCAATTTTCATGGTGTTATGATGCTTACTATTTACATTTGTTAAATGGTATGTTTACAGTTGTTTTATTTTCTCTGTGATGAATTTGTTTCAATGTTGTGTCATGTGTATGATTCATATTGAGTGTATGAAGTCTGAGAGAGAAGAAGAATGAGTTTCAATTGTTTCTCTTCTTGAGAATTCCTACAAGGAGTGCAGTGAACGTCCGCAAGGTGTGCATTGACGAGGATCTGAGTTTTATCTCAGAAAGCTCAGGAGAGATATCGTTGTTCTCATACCAGCAGAAGTGCAGGTGAAGCATAGAACCATGCAAGGTGTGCACAGGCTAGTTGAAATCTTTGGATTTATCAACTAAGGTGAAGGTTGAAGGACCACTATTGCAAAGAGTGCACAGGGTCAAATATTAAAATAACCGAAGGTTATTTGAAAGTTTGCCACAAGGAGTACGAGCAGGGCTCTTTTTGGAGGCTTGAGTTTGCAAGTGAAAGCTCAGGAGGGATAACACCTTTGAAGTGATCAAAGGGAGATGAAGATCGAAACCGTCACATAGAAATTAAGTTCAAGAGGGAGAACACTCAATCATTGGGCAGAAGTCATTGAGGAGTGAATTGGGCGGTCAAAATTCTCTGTGGAGAGCTCGCAAAATCATGAGGACCATAGGATCCAGTGGAGCTATAAGGCGGTTAGGAGTTGGATGAACTCACCACCCTAATATCAAGGATCAATGTGAACCGTTGATAGTGGTTCAATATGAGTTGTTGACCACGTTTCAACCCACGTCGTTAGATCATTTTGTGAATTCGGGGTTCGTGCGTCTGGAGGGCAGACCAAATTCTTGGTTTCACGAAGTCCCTAGTTGCGAGGAGCAGGGAAGGAGATCCAGACCATTGGATCCAAGCCACGGGAGAACTATTGGATCAGAACCTTCGCGGGGTATCGCGTATCGGGGGTTCGAGGTTGAAAGAATTTCTTTTCGACTGCAGAAGTCACGAAGTGCCAAGCACCGAGGGCTCATATGAGCACGTGGCACATCTATTAGGTGGGGGTTGTGTGGTTGACAGGTGGTGTAACAAAAAATGCCTAGAGAAAGGTGGAAGCGGGTGACAGGTGGTGGACACATGTCACCTAGGAAGGAGTCAACCCATTGTTGACTTATCACGTCTCGAGGATTCGCAAAGGAGGAGTACGAGGGCTTAACACTCCAACTCGCGAAGTCGCGAGTTGCGAGTAGTGCTAACACTTAGCCCTAGCTGGTGGTTATGCATGGAAGGTGCTAACAAGGAGAAACCATACCTATATCGCATCTTGAGTATCATAGGTTTGGAGAAAGAGGAGTCGAAGTCATCGACTCACAAACTTGCGAGTTGCAAAAGGCACTTGCACTAAGGCTTGGTTGTGGTCGCATGGAGACATAAGACTCACGCTTGGTGTTAAGTTGCACAGGGCGGATTTTCATGAAGGACCTATGGATTGGATTCGTGAGGTTCCAATAGGGATCCGAGGTAGTCACTTCAGCTAGAGGAGAATTTAGAACGATCTTGTGTGGATCTCAGACAAAGGGTTGGGGGTCTATGTCAATTGTGGTATCAGAGCCTAGAACAAATTCTTTGCTTTCTATAGCAGAGATAAGGGAGAAAATTTTATAGCCATGCCACCAAGAAGAAGAGACAGGAAAATACCTGATCCAGCAGTGGAAAGAGAAATGTGTGAGTTACGTGCTAGGCTTGATGCTATGGAGACAACACAGAGGTGCACAATTGACTCTGGGGATATCAGCGAGGCTGAAAGTGAAAATGAAACTGGAAACAAAGGAGAAGAAGTTGCAGTCGAAGATGCTGCAGATGAATGCCTATTCAGGGTTGTTGCAAGGATAGGTGCCAGAGAAAAAATGGGCATTCCCATGTATGATGGAAACTTGGATGTTGAAGAGCCTCTAGACTGGATTAGAGCTCTAGACAAATACTTCGACTACAAGGATGTTGAGGAAGACAAGAAAGTCAAACATGCTGTTACTAGACTTAAAGGGCATGCAACACTATGGTGGGATGAACTGCAGGTTGAAAGACGTTGCAAGGGAAAGTAGAAAATCAAGAGATGGGATAGAATGGTTGCAAAGATGAAAGCCAAATTTATACCCAGGGATTATCAAATCACTCTGTTTCAAAGGATGCAGAATTTGAGATAGAAGTTGATGTCAGTGAAGGAATACACTGAAGAATTCTACAGGATAAACATCGGAGTAGGTCATTGGGAAAGCGATGATGAAAAAGTTGCTAGGTACATGAATGGTCTGCAATATGACATTCAAGATAAGATGATCATGATGACCATTCAGACTGTGGAAGATGCTTATCAGATGGCTCTGAAAGATGAAGATAAGCTGAGCAGGAAGCAAGGTCAAAGAGGCCGAGGAAGAAGTCAAAGCAGAGGCAAGATAATTTCCCAAGACAAGATTCAGAGACCTAAAGAAGAGGGTAATAAACCTCAAACTCAACCTGAGATGGGAGGAAGCTCACAGGGAAGGAAGTATGATGATAAAAATACTTTTCCTTGAACTAGAGGAAGAGGAAGAGGTAGAGGAGGTGAAGTGAAATGCTTTGTTTTTGGAAAAATCGGACATAAATCCTATGAGTGTCCAGATAAGAATAAAGATGGTGGTGAAACTCACATTGCCAAAGCTCAAGGACAAAATGTTGAGGCAGAAGATGTTGAGGGAGGAATATCTTTGATGATGAGGAAAGTTCTCTTGAAGTCGGAGAAGGAGGTAGAGAACCTAGCCCAAAGAAACAGTATGTTTCAGACTACTTGCAAAACCAAAGACAGGGTATGCAAGGTGATAGTGGACAGAGGTAGCATAGACAATCTCATATCTATAGAGATGGTAGAAAAGTTGGAGCTGGAGACTGTTGTACATCCAAGTCCATACAGAGTTTTGTGGCTACAAAAAGGACATCAAGTAAATGTCACTAAATAGTGTTTAGTTGAATTTAAAATAGGAGGATATAAAGATGAAATATTATGTGATGTCATTCCCATGAATGTTTGTCATCTATTGCTAGGTAGACCATGGCAATATGATAGAAACATAGTTCATGATGGGAGAAAGAACACATACACCCTGGAGAAAAATGGTAGGATGCACCTGTTGCTACTGATTAAGGATAAAGAGGTGAAAACAGAGATGAGTAACATTGTACTTCTAATAAGTGGGAAGGAACTTCTTAATGAGGTTAAGAAGAAGGAAGACACATAATTTATTGTGATCAGGAAGCCCAAAATTGTTTTGAACAGTACGAGAATAGATGATTTACCAGAAGAAATCTAGGAGTTGTTGGGAGAGTTTGTTGATATAGTGGTGGATGAACTACCTTGTATCAGGAGTATAAGCCATCATATCAAGCTTATACCTAGAGCCAGTTTTTCAAACAAAGCCACGTATAGGTTGACGCCATAGGAAAATGAAGAAGTTAAGAGACAAGTCCAGGACTTAATGGACAAAAGATTGATTCGGGAGAGCTTGAGTCCATGCGTTGTTCTGACAGTGCTCAACCCAAAGAAATATGGAGGCTGGAGAATGTGTACAGAATCAAGGACAATCAATAAGATTACCATCAAATACAGATTTCCATTTCCAAGGATGGATGACCTGATGGATTGCTTGAGTGGAGCAAAGTTTTTTTCAAAGATTGATTTGAAAAGAAGGTATCATCAAATTTGGCTTAACGAATGCACCCAATACTTTCATAAGGTTGATGAACGAAGTCCTGAAGAATTTCATTGGGAAATTCGTCATTGTATATCTTGATGATATATTAATTGTCAGCAGGACAGAAGCATAACACTTAAAGCATTTAGCTGCAGTAATGAGATTATAGCAAGAGAAATTGTTGATCAATATGAAGAAATCGTCATTTGTGAAGACGAAACTCATTTACTTGGGCTTTTTTTATCTCTACAAATGAACTAAAAATGGATCCGAAGAAGATAAAGGTGATTAAGGATTGGCCATCGCCGAAGAGTGTATTTGAAGTACGAAGCTTCCATGGTTTGGCTAGCTTCTACAGAAAATTTATCTGAAACTTCAGTGGAATTAGCGCACCAATGATGGATACGGTGAAGAAAAGACATAAATATTTTCACTAGATGTAGAAAGTAGAAAAGAGCTTCAAGCTGCTGAAGAAGAACATCACTGAGCAACCAATTCTAGTTTTTCCAGATTTCAGCAAGACATTCCAGGTCATGTGTGACGTGAGTGGATTTGCAATTGGAGCGGTCTTGAGCCAAGACGATAGGCCGATCATGTACTTTGGTGAAAAACTAAATGAAGCAAAGATTAAGTACTCCACGTATGACAAGAAATTCTATGCAGTCATACAAGTGCTCAAGAAATGGAGACACTATTTGGCTCCCAAGGAGTTTGTTTTGTATAGCGATAATCATGCTTTACAATTCATGACTCGACAGGAGAAGTTGAACCAAAAGCATGCTAAATGGGTTGAATTCATGCAGAATTTTACTTTTGTGATTAAGCATATTTTTTGAACTACTAACAAAGTTGTTGATGCTTTGAGCAGAAACTATTTGCTTATGTAGGAATTCAGAGTCAAGACCTTGGGTTTTGATAACCTTAAAGAAATGTATAGAGATGATCCAGACTTCAAGGAGGCATATGAGGCATCTGAGAATCCAATTATTAGGGATAGAAGCCAATGAACTGAATACATGATCCAAGATGGATTATTGTTCAGGGGAAATCAGCTATGTATTCCAAAATGCTCCATGAGGGAGAATTTGTTGAAGGAAAAACACAGTGGAGGATTGGTCGGACATTTCGGTCATGAAAAGACATTCTCAAAGTTGAGTAACTCATATTATTGGCCAGGGATGAGAAAAAATGTTAATAAATTCATGGATAGATGCAGAATTTGCCAGCACATGAAAGGAAAAAGGAAGAACACAGGGTTATACCAACCATTACCCATACCTGAAAGGCCATGGGACACAATGAGCATGGATTTCATATTGGGACTGCCAAGGAAACGAAGAGGATGTGATTCAATATTTGTGGTGGTCGACAGATTTTCAAAGATGGCACATTTCATACCATGCTAGAAAACCAACGATGCAACTCATATTGCGAACCTGTTTTTCAAGGAAGTTGTCAGACTTCACAGTTTTCCAAAGAGTATCATTTCTGATCGAGATACCAAGTTCATAGGACATTTCTGGAGGACCTTATGGAAGAAGTTGGAGACAAGTTTGTCTTTTAGCTCAGTGTATCATCCTCAAACAGATGGACAGACTGAGGTCATAAATAGGATCTTGGGAGATTTGTTGAGGAGCTTAGTGACTGGACACCACAGTCAATGGGATCACATTCTGCCACAGGCGGAATTCACTTACAATGATTCACTCAATAGAAGCACAGGGCAGAGTCCATTCCAGATTGTATATGGGATGCAGCCAATGGGAGTTTCTGAATTGAAAGACTCGGAACAAAATGAATTCAGGAGTGCTAGTGCAGAGGACTTTGCAGAAGGAATGAAGGAGCTTCACAGCTGAGTTAAGGAGTGATTGCAGAGTTCAAGTCAAGAATACAAGTAGAGAATAGATCAACACAGGCGAGAACTTCAATTTGAAGTTGGTGATCTGATTCTTGCGCATCTGAGGAAGGAGAGGTTCCCAAGGGGAACGTATAACAAACTGAAGATGAAAAAAATTGGACCGTGCAGGGTCATAAGGAAATTTGGGGCAAACGCATATGAGATTGAATTACCCAATGGGGTCAGAATCTCACTGATATTCAATGTTGCAGATTTGTACCCTTATAGAGCTGAAGAAGTAGGAGCAGAGGAGGAACAAAAAGAGGTTCAATGGAAAAAACAAATGCCTGTAGCTGAAAAGCCACAGATGGAAGGCATAATTGACAGAAGGATTAGCAAAAAGACCAGGAGGAAAGAGTATTTTGAATACTTGGTCAAGTGGAAGGGACATCAAGTTGAATATGTCAGTTGGGAGGATGAAGCCGAAATTCAAAAGCATGGACAAACTGTGCAAGATCTCATGAACAGGAGTTCATGAAAATTTTGAAGTGAGGGAGTATGATGTAGGAGCATCGTACAAAGCCAAAGCACATGCCTAGCCAAAGGAACAATTGGATGCGCAGATAAAAAAAAGGGGCATGTTTTTATGAAAACATTTTGAATTTTGAAATCTGAAGCATTAATGTAATAGCTAGGAGAACTGTACTTACATTTATGTCGTGGAGATATGAACGGATTTGGAGAAATTACTCTCATCTGTCAGATGTAATAGGCATTTAAGTCTGTTAATGTAAAGCAGGTAGATATAAATGTTAGATTAGATAGTTTAGAAGCGTAGGAGGGAAAACAGATATAGATACCCTCACCCTTGTATCATTGTATGAAGGAATATTATGATCATTCAAAATTCATAAGCTCGAGAGTTGTAACAGAGAGTTGTAGAGAAGAACCCATGTAAAAGAGCACTTGAGTTAATATATGAAGCTTTGACTCAATTTTCATGGTGTTATGATGCTTGTTGTTTACATTTGTAAAATGGTATGTTTACAGTTGTTTTATTTTCTCTGTGATGCATTTGTTTCAATGTTGTGTTGTGTGTATGATTCATATTGAGTGTATGAAGTCTGAGAGAGAGGAAGAACGATTTTCAATTGTTTCTTTTCTTGAGAATTCCTGCAAGGAGTGTAGTGAATGTCTACAAGGTGTGCATTGACGAGGATCTGAGTTTTATCTCAGAAAGCTCATGAGAGATATCGTTGTTCTCATACCAGCAAAAGTGCAGGTGAAGCACAGAGTCATGCAAGGTGTGCACGGGCTGGTTAAAATCTTTGGATTTATCAACTAAGGTGAAGGTTGAAGGACCACTGTTGCAAAGAGTGCACAGGGTCGAAGATTCAAATAACTAGAGGTTATTTGAAAGTTTGCCACAAGGAGTGTGAGCAGGGCTCTTTTTGGAGGCTTGAGTTTGCAAGTGAAAGCTCAAGAGGGATAACACCTTTGAAGTGATCAAAGGGAGATGAAGATTGAAACTGTCGCATAGAAATTAAGTTCACGAGGGAGAACAATCACTCGTTGGGAAGAAGTCATTGAGGAGTGAATCGGGCAGTCAGAATTCTCTGTGGATATCTCACAAAATTGCGAGGACCGTAGGATCCAGTGGAGCTATAAGGCGGTTAGGAGTTGGATGAACTCACCACCCTAATATCAAGGATCAATGTGAACCATTGATGGTGGTTCAATATGAGTCATTGACCTCATTTCAACCCACGTCGTTAGATCATTTTGTGAATTCAAGGTTCATCCGTCTAGAGGGCAGACCAAATTCTTGGTTTCGCAAAGTCCTGAGTTGTGAGGAGCAGGGAAGGAGATCCAAATCGTTGGATCCAAGCCACGGGAGAACCGTTGGATTAGAACCTTCACGGGGTATCGCGTATCGGGGGTTCGGGGTTGAAAGAATTTATTTTCGACTGCAAAAGTCATGAAGTGCCGAACATCAAGGGCTCATACGAGCACGTGGCACATCTGTTAGGTGGGGGCCATGTGGTGGACAAGTGGCGTAAAAACAAATGCCCAGAGAAAGGTGGAAGCGGGTGACAGGTGGTGGACACACGTCGCCTAGGAAGGAGTCAACCCATTGTTGATTTATCCCATCTCGAGGATTAACAAAGGAGGAGAACAAGGGCTCAACACTCCAAATCGCGAAGTCGCGAGTTGCGAGTAGTGCTAACACTTAGCCCTAGCTGGTGGTTATGTGTGGAAGGAATTAACAAGGAGGAGCCATACCCGTATTGCATCTCGGGTATCAGAGGTTTGGAGAAAGAGGAGTCAAATCCATCGACTCACGAAATCATGAGTTGTTAAAGGTGCTTGCGCTAAGGCCCGGTTGTGGTCTCATGGAGACATAAGGCTCGCGCCTGGTGTTAAGTTGCGTAGGGCGGGCTTTCACGAAGGACCTGTGGATCGGATTTGTGAAGTTCCAATAGGGATCCAAGGGAGTCACTTCGGCTCGAGGAGAATTTAAAACAATCTTGTGCGGATCTCGGACAGAGGGTCAGGGGTCTGCGTCACCTGTCATAACAAGATTGAAGCTAAATAAGGAAGAAAAAGGGTCCAAGTTGGATCTCACACTATTTAAAAGACTATGTATCTAATAGCGACAAGACCTGGCATTATGTATGGAGTGAGGCTAATTTCAAGGTTCATGAAAACTCCAAAATAATCACATTCGAAGGTAGGAAAGAGAATCCTAATATATGCGAATGAAACAAAATATTATGGCATCAAGTACTCCACTTCAGAAGATTTCAGACTCATTGGATACGCTGCCAATGATTGTGGAGACAACATTGATGATAGGAAAAGTACCTCTCGGTACACATTTGATTTTGGAATAGGTATGGAATCATGGGATTCAAGGAATCAACCCATAGTGACACTTTCTTCAACAGATGTAGAGTACATCGCAGCTACAAGCACAACTTGTCAAGCAATTTGGATGAGAAGGATGTTAAAATATTTATTGCAGGAGCAATAGGAACCAACAACAGTTTTCTGTGACAACAATTCAATGATCATGTTATCAAATAATCAAGTGTTTAACAAGAAGACCAAGCACATTGATACAAGATATCATTTCATGAAAAAATTGGTGAATACCAAAGAGATCTGTTTAGAATTTTGCAGGTCAAAAGAACATATCACATACATTTTTACAAATGCTTTAGCAAGAGATGCATTTCAACAACAATAGTCTCGGAGTCCGCACAGTAACAAATGAGTGACAGTAAAATGTTAACTCAAATTTTTGATGTAATTTTTCTTTGTAATCCCACCTACCTTTAATTAAGGGGGAGTGTGGAAATATGTAATTACAAGTCGCTGAGATCTTTACGTCTCCACCGATTTGTCTGTCATTGTGTCTCTCAAATAGTGTGACAGTTTGTAAATGCAAAGTCGCACATTTACTCAAAACTGAGTCGAGCCGATCTCTATCTTTCTCACGTTGAGTTAAGTGGTTGAAGTGTCATTCGAATTAATGACAGTCTTCAATCTTTATTGTTGAGTCGGTCTTAGCTTCTGTAGGAAGTCTCAGTGGGAGTCCATATAAGTCCGAGACATTTTAGTTAGTTGATGATGCGAGAAAATGCTGAAGAAAAGCAGTTGATGGATAGAGAAGAAGCATAGAGGTAGAGAGAACCAAAATCAAGTGAAGAGTTGACATAAAAAATCATTAGAGCCGAAGCTCATCTCTGTTATTGTATTTTGTATTTGCTCATAGTGTCGAAGTAAATTTATATCAAGCATTTTTGTATTGACAAAGTTTCTGTCTTATTTCTAAGTTTATGTGCTAACCATAGCACTGTGTTATTCCACATAGCGGGCAACAAATTCAGTAGTCTCTCCACTACATCGTGGTCTTAAGAACTTTGTAGCATAGCTTGTTTGGTGCGCAGTATTTGAAACTGCATTGAGCAGAGTAGACGCAGTATTTGAAACTCCGTTGAGCAGAGTAGACTACCCGCACTGTTGATCCATCGGATCTTCACTTCAATGAGAACAGTCATACCCAATATTTATTTCAGGGCGAAGATGTATTCACTGATCGTGATTAAGGGAGAGCAGGTTTTGAAAGTACTGCCAGACGATTTACTGCATTCAGATCCTCCGTTGGCACATCAGGAATTGATCAAGCTAAGAAGCACTGGGAATAATAATAGTATTAAAAATCTTGCAGTGAAGAACACTGGGAATAATAGTATGAAAAAATCCATGAAAGACGGAATTGAACGAACTGCAAATCTCTGCTTTTTATTTTAACTTATTTTAACGGAAAAATAGTTCAAAATTTGAAGGAAGGAGCTCAGGATTCAAGTTCGTTTGTGGCAGTTGCAGCACATTTTTGAAAATGCGTAATGGAATATCGTAATGTCCCAGTTAAGGTTAAAGAAGACTTCCATGATGGTTTCGATAAATACCCATTCATGACATGGGAGGCATTTCATTTTTGTGAAGATTTCGTGAACAATATGCTTTCTGCATCATCAATGCCCAAACTTAAAGATTCAAGCTTGCAAGCTTTCAACATGGTCGTGCCAAATATCAATGAAGGTGAAGATGGAGAAGCTTTTTCAAAAAATTTACAGAAAATATATTCGGTTTCTAGATCTGGATCTGTAAGTGAACATATGTGTTCTCTCATTATTCTTCTTGCAAAAGCGATTTGCAAGAGAGAAGAAACATATCAAAGGCGGATTAATCACACTGTTAAA
>ML792204.1:0-13055 GCA_009831015.1 Picea engelmannii
ATGGTTATCCTTGCCTATTGCCCCTTTAATTATGTGGGGGCATAGTAAATTTCAATATGAACTTGTTTTGATGGATTTAATTATGATGTTACTTTTGTGCCCTTAATGTGGATATTTTAGATATGATGTTTAACCATCTTTATACAGGATCCCTTTTTAAAACACTGTTAAAAAGGAGGGGGTCATTTTAAATTATTGTAATGGTTATATATGTCATCTTAAATAGGATGGTTTATTGTTATTTTCAATTTTGATGATAATTTTAATTTAGGCGAAGAAAAAAAAGGGGTTATGGCATACCATTGTCGGTAATATTGTTTATAGATTCACCACTGTAATGTATTGTTGAAACAGAATATGTGTTTTCTTACCTTATAAACAAGATGGCGGGATTTGAATTGAAGCATATGACCCCTAATTATTTAAAATATTGTTGAAAGTAGAAGGGAGATGATATGGTTATCTTGCAGTGATGTTGGTGTAGTCTCTTGACATTGATAAGACATACTCAGGGGAATGCCCTGATTTATATGCCTTAAATCACTCGGAGTTTGTAATTGGGGTGGTTGTTCCCTTAGATAATGTCGAACTTGGGTGTTCGTTGCCAGAGTCCTTGTCACGCGCCTTTTGTAAGGGGCACATTTGTTCTTCTCATTTATGTTGTACTTAATTGTGGTCAGTTGGTCGCTTGGTCCGTTGTGACGGGTGGGATGTAGACACCTCCATGTTCCTCAGAACAGTCGCTAGCCCTGAGACCTTAAATGGTTAAAGATGATGGGAAACCGGGCTTGAGCGTTGCTTATGTGTCTTGGAGGTCCTAACCTTGCAGGGTAGGACGGGCGGGAGGTCAGTCGTATTTATCAGTCAGGCTTACTTATCACTAAATGTTTGCATTGTGCACCTTATGCCTGTGGTCCTACATTGTTGTGGTTGCTCGTCATGTGCCTTTAGTCTTCTTGTGATGAACATCGTGGTTGCGTCTTGTCGGTTGTCCAGGGCGTTGCACAGTTATGTGCGTTGTTACTTCTTCACACGCGCACACACCTTAAACACAAAAAAAAAATTGCACCTGTTACCAGAATGGTTGTCATAACGACGAGGTTCGTTACACTAACCATGAATCCATGAGGGTGAACTCTAGAACTGCTCCTTAGCTATATTCCTTCTTCAGTTGCAAGAAAAAAACTTCTCCTTCCCTCACACTCAGAAAGTAGTGCTCATAACAACAAATGATATTATTCTTCACCAGCATACTAAGCAACATCTTGCTTCCTCCCATATGTTATATATGCAAAAGCATCTTGTGCCTAGGTCTTTTCCCCTTGGGAATTTTTGCAGCTTTACAAATCCTTGATTTTTAAGGTTTGCCAATGGCCAAATTCCTGATTTTCCACTTCTAGAATTCATCCCTGAGGTAGTTCAAACATGTTCCCCACTCATGGAGTCATGGTCAGTTGATTTCAACCTGTCTATTTCATTTTTTTCTCAGCAATAAATATAAAAATATTTGTTTCTTACAACTGTCATAGTCAAAGAGTTGGTTGGGAAAATCAAATATTTTCCCAATAGTCAAAATAATAAATTACAATTAACTAAATCCCAAATTCAGAATTGCCATAAATGGCAATAATTTTCCAAATTCGAATTTACCAAAAACAAAAATAAATTCCTAAGTATTTTCAGACTTCAATAATAATTTATTTTGGGGGGATATTACATCCTTTACCCCTTCAATATAACATTGTACTTAGTGTTCGTTCCTTTCTTGGAACATGGTTGGATGAGATTTCTGCAAATCTCCCTCCAATTCCCAAGTGGCCTCCTGAGGACTAAAGTGATTCCATTGCACTTTTACCTAGGTGACAACTATGTTCTGTAGTGCTATTTCTCTCATGTCCAAAATGTGTGGAGGTTCCACTTGGAACTCACCTTCTGGTTCCACCTGCACCATTTTTCAATAGATCATGTCAGTAGGATCATGAACATAATGTTTTAACAAAGAAACATGAAATACATTATGAATTTTCATATTTGTAGGAAGTGTAAGTTGACATGCCACGGGTCCAATTCGAGATAAGATCTCGAAAGGGCCAAAAAAAATGGGCGCCAACTTGGAACAATTTCCTAGCTTTAGTGAACTTCTTCTGGATTTGACTTTTAAATAAACATGGTCTCCAACATGAAATTCCCGGTGTCTTCTTTTCAGGTCCATGTAACTTTTTGGTCTGTCATGTGATTCTCTTAAATTTTCTTGTACCCTTCTTACTATATTCTCCATTTCATGGATCATTTCGGGTCCAACCATGAGTCTGTCAAATGGGCTATCCTAGCTAATCAGAGTTGTACATTTTATTTCATACAGTACTTCAAAGGGGCTCATATTAGCCGAGGTCTAGTAACCATTATTATATGCAAATTCAACCAAGTGCAGGTAGTCTTCCCACTTACTTGGTTTCGTCCTTATGTACATTCATAGCATATCTTCCATGATTTGGTTTGTTCATTCAGTCTGCCCATCCGTTTGTGGATGGTATCTTGTGTTGAAATTCAAGTTAGTATATAACCCTGCAAACAATTCTTTCCAAAATGTAGATGTAAATTTTACATCTCTATCCGAAATCACCATTTTAGAAATACTATGTAGTCTAAAAATTTCCTTCATGAATATTTCAACGATGTTAATAGATTTATAAGTGGATTTTACAGGAAAAAAATGTGCATACTTGCTAAGATTATCAATTACTACCATGATTGAATCATTATGTTTTTGAGTTCTAGGCAAACCTGTGATAAAATCTAGTGATATAATGTCCCATTTCCATTCTAGTACATGTAGAGGCCGTAACAGACCGACAGGGTGTTGGTGTTCAACCTTCACATGTTGACAATATTGACACTTAGACCAATATTTTGTTGTCTCACCTTTCATATTAAGCCAATAAAATAACTTCCTTAGTGTTGTTACCGTTTTCTAGTATCCTCGATGACCAGCATATGGTTTCTTGTGTACTTCATCCAAAATTGTTAACTTTAATTCAACAAAATCTGGTATGTATAATCTGTTTTTGAATCTTAGTAGACCATTTATGTTCAAACTCAAATCTGTTCTGTCTAAAAATTCTGCATTATTTTGTAAATCTGCCACTGTTTTAATGTATTTTTCATCATTATTACTTGCAGCCTTTATCCTTTGCTCAATTTTGCTTTCTGCCCAGGTGTCTATGATTTTAAATAATGAGGTTTCCTCTATTTCCTTTTGCTCACATAATATTTCCCACCAATATTTGACATGGGGAACAACTTTGAGGAGTGCAAAAGTAATATTTTCTCTATTTGAAAAGTTATGGACATAAAAATACCCTTCTAGTAGATTCAACCACTTGTCTACAACATCTGCATCTATCTGACCTTCAAATATAGGAATATCAAATTTTATTTCTACCTTGAAGGGGGCGGGGCCTCCGCTCGAAGAAGATGCATTATCTGTTGGTAGCCGCCGAAGGATTTGCGTGAAACTATCGATCATCTCGTTCCTTTTTTGAGTGACGGATTCCTCAATCAACAGTTTGAAAGGATCTCTTGTCCCATCATATTTATTTTCTCCTTCCATGAGAGGTTGCTTGGGCATGCGAGAGATTTTTTCCTCAAGAGAAATAAGCTTGAGACCTAACTGTTTGTACTCCAACCTCGTTGGGGACATGCATTAAGATGACAAGGAGCAGACCGGTCTAATACTACTGATATGGTTTTTATGAGCGGAATGAAATGAATACATATTATTAATAGGTACTTAACACAAAATAACAAAGATACAGTAAAACTGATTTTCTATTCAATAAGGAAATAAGTTGAAACTGTAAAATGTAGCGGAAATAAGCTTGCTGGAATGGTGGCGGCTTATCTTTGAGAACATATGTGACGGTTGCGCTCATTCGCAAGAAGCTGATTACAATGATGCTCTGAAGGAATTTTTACAATAAACAGGAATTCCAAAAACCCTAGACATCCAAAAACCTAACCCTAGGAGATGAAGCGCCAAAAGTCATGTAGGCCCCGTTTAGGTAAGTTAGTACATTAACTTCCCGAGGTCGTAACTTTTGCATACGATCTTTGTTTTGGGTGTATGATAGCCTGTTGTAAAAGTATCATCGAGGAGATTCATTTTGGGGGATAAATCATGCCTTTGACTATCATTGAGAATATTGATCCCGAAAAACCTTCATTTAGGCCCTCAAAATGGCCCCGGAAGTTAAAACTGCTAAAAATAGTAAATTGCCAAAATTGCCAGAAAATTGTTTTGATCTAGTTGGAAAAGGTGGATGGCCATTGATATCCACCTGGATTAGAAATACACTATGCAAAAAAATACACTGCACGATGACATCCTATGTGCGACAACATCCTATGCGCGATAACATCTCGTGCGCGGCAAAATCCACTGCACGACGAAATCCATTTCGCGATGAAATCCATTGCATGAAAAAATCCTTTGCACGCTGAAGTGCTCTGCGTAGCGTGTAGAAAATTTTGCAATGCGCAATTGCAAATGGAAATGAAAATAATAAATGATAAGCTTATTTTTCAAACTGACCCTTGGAGATGTTAGATGATGCCATGCATAAAAACAATATGGGTGCTAACAGGCATGACTTTGCAAATTGTTGACAAACCTCTAACCTTAGCTATGAACGTCATGGTTCTATAAGCTCTCTCCAACGGGGATGGTTCTCCCAAACTCAAATTTCCAATTTTAGCTTGTAACCTTCATCCGCTGAAAACCCAAAGTTGTATATGCTCCAAACTTAAAACTGAAACTAAGATGAAAAAGAAAACTATAGATAGCTAAAAGAAATGCTCATAGTACCGAGATTATTCGATCTCCTACCTACCCTAACTTCTGAAAAAGATGCCAATCAAGTGAAATAAAATTCCAATCCAACCATGCAAGAACTTTATCCACTTTTTTATTTCTTTTCACCTGCTTGCTCCAAATCCTGTTTACTGATAAGTCATTCAAAAATTTATCTGTAAATTCAAATCTCAAAAAATTTAAAACATTGGGATTGTTTACTGCCTCCAAAAAAACTACAAATGGATCCTCTAGGACATACATAAAACAACAATCATTTCTCACCCCTTCCACTGCATCCTTTTTTTCATGTAATTCAACCTGTTGATCACCACAAAGAGGATGAAAAATCTGTTGAGACTGCTGGAAATAACAATCTTTTGATTCAGAAGATAGTGTTGGCTGAAATGAAATGCCTAGTGGCAAGAAATCGATATCTAACACTGATGGTGATTGACCATCATAGTTATTTCTAAGCTAGTAGTTGATCACAACCTGCAAACCTGAACTGAAATAAACTTCCATGTAGTTAACAACAGGGTCATTAAAAGTATGAGAAGGTTGCTTGTATTCCTCATTGATAACAATTTTCTCATGTAAAACAATGTCACTATGAATGCAGTCTGACTTCAGTGCTTCCTCTATTATCTCATGATTTGAGTTCAACAATTCAAAGGAAGAAAATCATAATGGAAGATAACTTTCATTTGCAAGTCCACCTCTTTCTTCATATTCAACATCATGCTTAGAGGATTTTTGATTTGAAACATTAAAAACATTTTGCTTCAACAATTTGAAAGAAGAAAAACACAATGGCAAGGTTCCTTCACCTGATTCAAAACCTTATTCATTTTCTTCACTATTGTCATATGCACATTTTTTAGTTTCTTTGGATTGCTGAACACACTCTTTTTCAGATTCATCTTTAACCAATGGCTGCAATTTTGAACTGATAAAACGTTCCATATAACAAGCAACAGGGTCATTAAACCAATGAAAATATTGTTGCAATTTCTTGTCAATGTTTTCCCATGAATCAATGTGATTTTGCATCAGCACACATTTCTTTGCCTCAGTGATGATCTTTAAATTTTCTTTCAACAATTTAAACAAAGAAAAGCATAAAGGTAAAGAATTTCCTTTAATTGATTCGATACTTTCTTCATATTCTTCTGTGTAGTTGTGATATGTACATTGATTTCTCTCATTACACTATTGAAAAGGAACATTTTATGATAAAAAAAGTGCAGCTGGTTGTTCTAGGAAGTCAACATCATAACCATCATCATATTCATCATATATAGGCAAATCAACAACATCTGCAATGTCATCTAACAAGAAAAAACTTGGGACATCAACCTGCTCTTCAACAAGTTGATTTGCAAATTCATTTTCTTGACTGTCTACCAATGAATACATAAAACAATCATCCTTGTGCTTATCATGGGATGGATAAGAAATTAAATTAGCACCTTCTATTTGAATAACTGGAATATAATCTTTTGAAAAATCATCAAAATTTAAAGTTTCAAGAGGACATATGATATTATTAACCCTCTTCTCAAGATTCAAATCAATTGTTCCTTGTTCATATTCACTGTTATGTTGTTTAGCATCCAACTCCTCATTTTGAATTTGTTTACATGCTTGAATATTGTGTTGAATCTCCTAAGAATCATTAAACATTTGTTGTAAGGACTTAGATATTCTTTCCATCAGAAGGAAAGACAAATCTCGATGAAAGGATGTTTCATAAAATTTGAGATGGTTTCATCTTTCATTCTTCTCATTGCATAAAAATCTGAAAGGAGTAGATTCAATGACTTTCTCTCACCCCAAAATCTATGGAAATTTTCCCTCAATTTATCCCACGAGCTAATCGACTGAGGCTCAAAATGTTTGAACCATTCTTTGGCATCTCCTTGTAAGGACTGAGAAAAGGCCTTCATAGACACATCATCATGTTCAATCTCAAAAAAGTATATGAAATGCTCCAAGACCTGAATACATTTTTTAGCTGAATGTCCATCAAGCTCTCTATTGAACCTAGGAAGGTACTTATAATGTTTCAAAGGAAAGTCATGAAGGGTGGAAGGAAATTTAAGAGGATTGTATCTTTCTTGAATCTTGGAGGGTGTAGGATTAAGAACAGAAGTTATAGGCTCAAATTTGGTTTCATTAAGCTCACAAGAATGATCATGGACATCATATGGCTAAGATGAAGGAGCTTGGTGAACATTGGTTATTCAAGAAGGAGATATACCTATAGTTTGCAATGAAGGATATACAAGGTCATATCTATGTGCCTCATTTGAATGTAATAGGTGAATAAATATCCTTTTGAAAAACTTAGGAAAGGACAAGAAGATATTGATAAAACAGAAAAGTACTTCTTGGAATAAAATTAAGCTCGAGTACTTGATTTCTCCATACTGCTCTTCCATATCTCTGTCAACATGTCTCATTCTCCAGTGGAGTCTTTGAATCACATTTGAAGCTTGATTAGAGTGTCCATGAGAACTTTATCTCTGGATTCTTCTACCAGTGAAATCACCTTCAATTGATTTTCTGATGTGTGGAGTCGCCAAATAAGAAATACAGCCAATATGTTCCTAAGTGTCGGTTTCTCTCAGACCTCAGAACTCAACCATGTCATTATTTCCTAGGGAAAAATTTTCAATTTCGTCCCCGACAAAGACACCAAACTGTTAGCACTCGGTAATTTATTTGGGCTGTATCAAAGAAATCCTTGAGGTAACTGTTTCAACCAACTTTAGATTGTATTCTGACCTATACAATGAGAGAGGGATCTCTCATATGTCTAATGAGTGGTAATAAATCAAATATTTCATCAATAAATGCACAGAGGTCAAATTTTGCAATAGAACGAGTTTATTTTTGTTTTGAAAGGGATGGTAGGACAAGCAAGAGAGAATGTACCATTGGTAAATGGAGTCGATTTAAGAAAATGATAGAAACAAATGACTTGTTGACTAAAATTGAGAGGATAAAGGCTAAGCAAGAAAAAAAAATCAGTTTAAAATCGTTGTGTGTGGCGAGGGGAGAAAAAACTTGAAGCAACTCAGAGCACCCCTGAAGATGAATTAGGAGTTAACTTAGAGGAAAACAGTTTGTCTAAATGGCGTGAATCATAGGGCATTGTGCAACGAATCCCCGATTCTAAATTACATTCCTATTTAGACATAAATATATATGAATAAATATTACATGAAGTATGTACACAAAGAAAGAAAACAATACATCTGACTGCTACAATTAGAATCTTTTCATCAAAGCTTCAGGACTTTTGCATTGAATTTTGATCGAGCTCAGACTACATTCAATAGTCTGTGTCTACTCTTGTTTTCCAACCAACCCCTTTAACATCAAAATGACCCCCTTATATAGAAAAATAATGACACATTTGGTTGTTAGGATCACACTACTACCTCATAGAATCATGGATTTGGCTTCTTTGAAAGAGATCAATAAATTCAATGGATTTACTAAAAATAGGAAACACGACTTTGCCAAATCATAATCGTAACTGAAATATTATTTACAATCATTGATCATGATCACAATTAGACCATATGGTTTTTATAAGTTATCATGTGCATTGTTGGACACTCTGTCTCCCCTGCATAGCAAGTCTGCTATGCAACAATAACCTACAACAAAAAACGCAGTAGATTGCACAACAAACTGTGAAAATAGGCTTTAACAATGAAATCATATATCACTAATAAAAAAGTATTTTTCAAAACTAAGAGAGAATTTTGTATTTAAGCTCGTTATAAATAAAAACCTCTCTCGGTTTCTTGAAATTAATCTCCATATGGCTGGAATACGTGTCACAACAACATGTCTTAGACAAGAAATCATGAAAACTAAAAAATAGCGCTCAACGATTCCTTCCAATATCCAAAAATATGAAATTGTTTTCAAATCTGAGAGAGGTTTTTATTATTTTTTTCCCCTAAGAAAAAAAATCTCAGGGATTTTCAAAAATCCTCTCCAGTTGGTCAGAAATTGATCTTCAAGTTTACCACTAAACCATTCATTTGCGCAGTGTGACCTGTAGCCTGTGCACATGAAAATCCTCTGCGCGAAAGAATTATTTGCACGATGAATTCCACTGCATGATGACATCCTCTATGAGAAAACATCCTATGCATGATGAAATCCACTGCGCGATGAAATCCACTGCGCGATGAAATCCTCTACACGACAACATCCTATGCACGACAACATCCCATGCGTGACAAAATCCATTGCACGATGAAATCCACTACACAACAAAATCCTTTGCGCGGTGAACTTCTTTGTGGAGCACGTAGCAAATTTTGAAGCGTGCAATTGCAAATGGAAATGAAAATAATAAATGATAAGCTTACTTTTGAAACTGACCCTTGGAGATGTTAGATGATGCCAGGCATAAAAACAATATGGGTGTTAAGATGCATGAATTTTGAAATTGTCAACAAATCTCTAACCTTATCTATGAAAATCATGGTGCTAACAACTACATTTCTTAATGATGGTCATACTACAACACTCTGTGTTTTTAACCACATCATCACTAGCTTTGGTGTCCTACAATCTGTTGTCATCGATCATGGCTCACATTTCTAGAACCAGATGATGAGTGAGTTTCACCTCACGCTGGGTTTTCTCCATGAAAACTCATCCCCCTACTATCCTCAAGAAAATGGACATGTTGAAGCTATCAACGGAGCCTTAAATACCATGCTCCAATGCATGGTTGGGACAAAACAACCTCTGGGCACTTGCAACTTTTCTCCGCGCTCTGGACCTATCGCACTTCGGTGACAACTGCAACTGGATTCAATCCATTCAAGTTGGTATATGGCGTAGAAGTTGTGTTACCAATCGAGTGCGATATCCCTTTGTTGAAACTCACCATGGAACTCGTGCCTCATACCTCTGCTGAAGAGGAACGATTCTTGTATTTAACCAATTTGGATGAAACACGTCGTGATGCTTCTCTTGTTAACAAGACATATCAAAAATTAATGAAGAGTCAATATGACAAATCCATTCAACCTTGTTCTTTTATGCCCGGATAATTTTTCCTAGTTTATGACCAAGCTCACGATAAGTTGGGGACAGGAAAGTTAGAACCTCTATGGCATGGACCTTATATCATAAAACATGTATTACATAGAGGCACCTATGATTTAGTCGAATGTTATGGAGTATCTCTCGGTGAGCCTCGAAATGGGATTTACCTCAAGAAGTACTATGCATAGAAAACATTTTATGTGTGCTTTGTACACTATTGTATTATATACTTTTGATTTGGTGTTTATTTTATCTTGCATGCATGAGTTTTGTCTTAGCTACTTATACTTTGTCTTGTGATTTCATGCGCATATGAGATCTCCCTTTCCCATCTTTGTTGGGTTTGCGAATGACGCTAGTAGACATACTAGAACATTGCTTCTGCAACTTGGGTCATTTACCACTATGGTGAGTTGGTGAGTTCAGGAGGAATTTTCCTCGGATAGACAACCAATAACATGGAAGAATATCATGTTGTCATAGGAATCTTAAATAAAGCTTCCTCTCTAGGTATAACTCATCTGATTATAAACCTATACTCTCAACTCATGGTATGTCAACTTAATCGAGATTTCTCTGTTCACAACCTAGTATTACTACGTCTCCACCTAAGAGTTCGTCGTCTTAGAGGATCATTTGAATTTATCAAATACAAACATATACCGAGAGAACTCAATACAATGTCGGATTTGTTATCTAATTACATTTTGGATCAGTATCTTCCGCATAGATAAAACATTTTTGAAAAAATATGAATCAAATGTAAACAAAAAAATCACATAAGATAAAATGCAACATCGATAGGCACCACAAAACTCGAATATATATACATATATATATATATATATGTGTGTGTGTGTGTGTGTGTGTGTGTGTGTGTAATAGAAAAATTTTGTTTTAAAATACATTGTCAAAAGGTACATAACAGGGAAAAAACTTTTGGGCCTTCATGCCCATAACATCATCATAAAATACTACAAAATCAGCTGAGGATCCTAGTCATCCCTCTACATCACGTTGTGTTATGTTAAGACTCTCAATAAATCCAACTATGTGTCACTGCAAATGGAGAGGCAGGTCTCACCTCCTGATTGGTGGGACAACCATGGTCAAACCTCAGAGGTTCCTCTCTTCCTCTCAAAGTCCTCCCACCGCAACCTCATGCTCCACTGCTACATGTGCATCTCCATGATGCCCTAGTGTCGCCATCTCTGCCAGACATGATGCGCCTCTATCTGCATGATGAAACCAAAATATCTTTAGATCCCTTATTGTACAAATAAAAAAAAATATAAAATACAAAAACCAAAATGCGTGGCAAGGTTTAGTTTCATACCTAACACATTCCACTGGATTCCCTCGGGGAGCACCAAGTCTACACTAACTCATAATTCCACTCCAGCATAAGGGAAATCCTTGATAACAAGTAGTTGTATCATCCACCAAGTGAAGAAATCAATTGTAAATCTAAATGTTGAAGGTTCATTCCCCAATATAGAGGATATACTGGTCCACCTCTCCATTCATGGCTCAATCACAAAATTCTCTATCAATGCAACCTGTGGCTGCATTTGGGGAACTCTCTCTAAGAAGAATGAAACTATAAAAGAACCATACCCAAATTTATTTTATCTGCCTGTCCTACACTTTGATATTTGTTCCTTGACATTTCAAAGAAACCCTGCACTCCAATTAAACAACCTAGTCTCTAGACATTGTAAAGCATATGACATCTATGATTTTGAGGCCAAATGAGCACTAGTACTACCCGCAAATTTGGTGATGGTGAATAGAATCGACTGAAGTTCCAAGTCCCTTACATATTTTATCATGATTCGACCACCTACCAATCGTGATCCTGATATACAATTCTCATCTACATACGCCTCAGTTAGCTAATGAGTTTCTCGGTGTCTGGACAAGAGGATAGGAGCCCCTCTCCTCAAGATCCCCATTAGAAAATAGACATCATCAAGCTCAATCTAGAGCATGTGTGGCCCAATGAGAAATCCTTTTTTGGCATCATCCCATAAACCGATCAAGTACTTAAATAATAATACTTGCTTCCACATGTTTTGGAGCTTAAAATACTTAAGTAACCCATAATTTCGCAAAGCTACCCTTGCTTGAGGGATTTGAAGAGCATAAATTTCATCGAACTCATGTTCACGTTCTTTCCACTCTATCATGGCTAAATGACTAGTAAAATATGCAAATACAAACAATTAAACATCTTTATTCAATTTTTTATGGAAGAAAACTTTGTCTTTTTACCCCAAAAGACAAAACGTTTTTGAGTTCTGCGCCAGTGCTCCCTTAAATTGTCAAGTGATCTTGCTTCCTTTCATGCTCATTAAAAGGTCTTGGAAGGGCGTCTCCTAAGTAGCATTTTATTTATGTTTCATACTTCATAGACTAAAATTATGAAAGAGGACAACCTTGGAGTTGCCTTTAAGTTCTTTTCAGACTCTCTAAACATGAAAAAACATTGATTTTTCGTTCTCTGGACTCGCTAAAATCACACGTTGAAGGGCCCATACGGGACAAAACCCTTACTTCTTCCAGTTCATTATGTTGAAATAATGTAACTGCAAAGTGTATTTGAATTATTGTTGTGGTATTATTCATTAGATCAATCCCCTATTGTGGATTGATCATGTCGGCTATTGTAAAAGATCAAATCCCATTTTGTGGATTGGTCAAAACATAATTGTAATAGGAAGAATAAGAAGTTGGCCCCATAATATATTAAAGAGGCCCCATAATATATTAAAGGTGGTTATAACCACCCAGAAGAAGAATTCGGCCCTGCCAGTGAAGAGACACTTCCACACGTGCCAGATTTGTATAAATAAGGAGGTTGGCACCTCACTTAGACACACACTCACTTGCTCATTTGAGAGACAAGTTTCATAATTGCAGTTGGAGAAGAAAGAGAGAGAGTGGTGCATCTTTTGGAGAGGATCTTCTGTATTATCTTGAGTTATCTCTTGACATTGTATTGGCTATCTATAATAAGGAAGTTTTGTTGGGTTTTCTTCCCCTAGAGGGTTTCCCAGGATAAATGTTGTGTCTCTTGTGATTGTGTATTTCTCAATGATCTTGTATTATGCTATTGTTA
>ML792204.1:15502-35755 GCA_009831015.1 Picea engelmannii
GGAGATAATTACCAATATCCCATCAAGGGAGTGGGAGAATCAAACTACAAACTGAATTCAGGGAATTCATTAAAAATGAAGGATGTACTATATGTACCAGGTTTGAAAAAGAACCTACTCTCCATTTTATCTTTATAAAATAAAGGCTACAGAGTTTCATTTATAGATGGAGAAGTTCTTATGTGGGATAAATGAGAAACCATAAATGAAGCAATCATCATTGGAAGTGAAGAAAATGGCTTGTATAGACTAAAGGGCCACTCAAAAACTACCATGGCCCATGCCATTGAAAAATCATGTGAAATTTGGCATAGAAGATTAGATCACATCAACTAGAAGGCGCTACCATACATATGCAAAGAGGTCACAGGTTTACCAGAACTTAAGGTCGACCATGAAGGCGTATGCAATGGATGCGCACAAGGGAAGAACATCAAGAACCCTTTTCTAAAGAGAGACAACAAAGCAGAAGGAGTCCTAGAACTCATTCATTCAGATGTGTGTGCCCCAATTCCATCGACCTCCATTAGTGGGTATGTATACTATGTATCATTCATTGATGATTATTCTCATAATACCTGGGTGTATCTCTTGAAATCTAAAGATGAAGTGTTCAACAAGTTAAAGGAATTCAAAGCCTTGATAGAGAATCTTTATGAAAGAAAGATTAAGATACTTGGGTCAGATAATGGAGGAGAATACACCTCAAAAGAGTTCATGAACTTCTGCAGAGACGTTGGGATCAAGAGGGAACTCACTACTCCCAACAATCCCCAACAAAATGGTGCAGCTGAATGAAAGAACAATATAATAATGGAAGTTGTGAAGACTATGATCCATGATCAACATATTCCTATGTGCTTATGGTTAGAAGCAACAATGATGACTATTTATGTGAAAATCCGATTATCCCATAGTGCACTTGGTTTCAATACCCTGGAAGAGATGTTCACCGAAAAGAAGCCAGAGGTAACCCATCTCAAAATATTTGGCTGCCCAATATTTATTCATATACCGAAAGAGAAGAGAAACAAGTTGGAACCTTCAGGAAAGAAGAGAATATTTGTGGGATACTATGAGGTCTCCAAGGCCTTCAGAATTTATATACCCGGTCACCGCCACATTGAGATCAAAAGGGATGTGACCTTTGATGAAGATGCAACGCTCAAGAAATCAAGAAGATTCCATCTTGAAGAAGTATATGAAGAGGAACCTGTAATACCTAGAACCATAGAGAGGGAGATTCCTAGAGCAGCAAAACCAGTGAGGGAAGATGTAAATTCCCCTAATGAGGAAATTCCAGAAGATCATGATATAGTGTAATTTCAAGAACCACCTCAGATGAAAATCCTCCATAAAAGAAAGCCATCTTGGGCCAGAGAGCTTATTCAAGATGGGGAGAAGTATGGTGTTCCCCAAGGAACCAGAGACAGGTGAAAATACCAAAGCCATTTTCCAGTTATACATCTTTGATGTGTGACCTCCAAGAGAAGGAGCCTACCAGCTTTGAAGAATCCTTTCAGATGAAAGAATAGACAGATGCCATGACAGAGGAATACCAATCCATAATCAAGAATGATGTATGGAAAATAGTTCTCAGACCGAAGAGTAAAGATGTGGTATCCTCAAGATGTCTCTTCAAAATAAAACATGTTGCTAATGGAAGTATTGAAAAATATAAAGCAAGATTCGTCGCTCAGGGATTTTCTTAGAAAGAAGGCATTGACTATGAAGAGACATTCACTCCTATAGCCAGATACACTTCGATCGAAAACATCATATCCCTTGCAGCTAAGATTAAGTGGAAGTTACAATAGATGGACGTAAAGACAGCCTTTCTAAATGGTGTCATCGAAGAGGAAGCGTATATAGAGCAATCTCAAGGTTTTTAAGTTGAATATAGGAAGTCTCATGTCTGTAAATTGAATAAAGCCTTGTACGGATTGAAGCAAGCTCCTAGAGCTTGGTATGTCCATATAGACAGTTTATTGACAAGATTAGGATTTTCCAAGAGTAAAGTAGACTCTAACCTCTACTTCAAGGTCATGAATGATGAGCCAATAATATTATTGCTATATGTGGATGACTTATTCTTAACTGGAGAATAAAATCTCATTATTGAATGTAAGAAGAGACTTGCCTCAAAATTTGAAATGAAGGACCTTGGCCTAATGCATTATTTCTTAGGTCTTGAGGTATGGCAGAGTCATGAGAGGATCTTCCTTAATCAAGGGAAGTATACAGTCGAAATCCTGAAGAGATTCGACATGATGGAGTGCAAGTCCATGAATACATCCATGGAAGTGAAGTTGAAGTTGTTGGTCAACACTTCGTCAGAGTTGATTGATGCCACACTGTACAGAAATATTATTGGATTGTTGATGTACCTAACGAACACTAGATTATTGGATTGTGAACACCTTGAGTCAGTTTCTGGTAGAACCTATACATGTTCACCTAGTGGCTACAAAACATGTGATGAGGTACCTTAAGGGTACATTAGATTGTGGTCTCAGTTATGATGGAGATCATGATTTCACATTGAGTGGATACACTGATTTAGATTGGGCAGGAAGGGTTGCTGACAGGAAAATTACTTCTGGATGTTGTTTTAGTTTAGGATCATCTATGATCTTGTGGAAAAGTAGAAAGAAATCCAACATTTCTCTCAGCACAGTGGAAGCAGAATACATTGTTGTTTGTTCTGCTAGCTGCGAATCTATATGGCTTCAAAAGTTGTTGACTGGTCTTATTTGACCTAGAGATGGAAGCAACCTCGATCCTATGTGACAACCAAAGCTACATAAAGATGACAGAGAATCCTGTATTTCATGATAAGTTGAAGCACATAGAGATATAATCTCTTTACATTCGTGACATGGTGCAAAGAGGAGCCATAAAGCTCCAGTACATTAACACGTATGAACAGGTTGTTGATGTGTTGACCAAGCCCCTATCTCATGTAAAGTTTGAGTACTTCCGAGATAAGCTTGGCATAGTCCGAAAGGACCTTCCTTGATAGGGGTAGTAGTTTCTGTGATGAGATATTCCCTGCTTTTAACCTTATGGTTGTGACGTAAATTAGGACATCTAGTAGCGTTCTTCTAGCTTAATTGTTGTGACGAAAAGTAAGTCGAGTATTGTGCTTCCAGTGTAATTGTTATGACGTAAAGACAGCCTAGTACTATGCTTCCAACTTAATGGCTCTGACATAAAGTCAGTCTAGTTATATGGTTCTAGCTTAATTGTTATGTAGTGTGCCAGCCTCATGTTGTGATGATGAGCCAACCTCGTGCTATGATTATGTGACCAGCCTCGTTCTCTGATGATGATGTATTAGTTTTATATTAATCCATATTGATGCAGATGATGATTTCATTCCACTTTGAATGACGATGCTTTCGATGAGAAAAAATTTCGATGATTTATAGATACGCCAGTCAGTGTTCCAAGATGATATTGATGATGCCATCCTCTCACTCACCTGATGTTGTTGATGATGTTGTCCTCTCTCTCAGCGGATGTTTTTGTAGAATACCCTTATTGTTAAGGGGAAGTGTTGAAATAATGTAACTTCAAAGTGTATTCTAATTATTATTGTCGTATTATTCATTAGATCAATCCCCTATTGTGGATTGATCATGTCGGCTATTGTAAAAGATCAAATCCCCTTTTGCGGATTGGTCAGAACATAATTCTAATAGGAAGAATAATAAGTCGTCCCCATAAGATATTAAAGAGGCCCCATAATATATTAAAGGTAGTTATAACCACCCAGAAGAAGAAGTCATCCCTGTTAGTGAAGAGACACTTCCACACATGCCAGATTTGTATAAATAAGGAGGCTAGCACCTCACTTAGACACACACTCACTTGCTCATTTGAGAGAGAAGTTTTGGAATTGCAGTTGGAGAAGAAAAAGAGAGAGTGGCGCATATTTTGCAGAGGATCTTCTATATTAGCTTGAGTTATCTCTTGGCATTGTATTGGTTATCTATAATAAGAAAGTTTTGCTGGGTTTTGTTCCCCTAGAGGGTTTCCCAGGATAAATGTTGTGCCTCTTTTGATTGTGTATTTCTCAGTAATCTTGTATTATGCTATTGTTATCTACTGAAATGTAAAGAACTATAATAATGGCTTAAACATTAACACATTAAACAAATGAAGAGGGACTTATCGAAGGTAAGTTATACCGAGCGTGTGCTATCCTCCTCAAGATCGTAAAAATAAAAAGAGGTACTCATCTATCTAGATGGGGGGGAATTTTTAAGGAAGTAGGTCAAGTTGTCTTTTAGAACTATTACAAGTAACTCTTGCAGTCGCCCTTGAACATGACACTTGTTTTTACCTACATTTTGAACACTTGGATAATCCTCTAAACCTCTGCACTAAACCAATACTATGAGTCTTTCCACTCCTTTGGGTCATCCGAACAATGTCACAACATTTGTTGCATTATGTTTTGGTCCACATTACATTTATGCTGCCAAGTCTCATGTTGTGACTCAGTGTTCAAGGGAAGTATCCTCCTCGAGAGTCAACCATCACAAATTTATATTTTCAATACCCGTGTCAGTCCATACACATTTGATTCACCATCTTACATCTCTCTTCTATGTCAATTTTTTCTCGATGATGGGGGATACATCAAGGCCCTCCTTCGATGAGTCTTTTCCTATCGTGTTCAACACAAAATTCAAGAATTATACTTAGAAACTAGTTAGTACCTTGGGACCTAGATGCCTCAATGGAAGGCCTCCTCGGCTTCGATGGTAGGTTTGCATCATTGACATCTGATCGGATGATTCTAGGAATGTTTGACTTCAACTCATATATTCACATTCATTGGATTATGCTAGGGTACCTTGGGGGTCATTGACATCAATGATGATTTCCCTCACACTTGTTAATGGTTTACCTCAATGATCGGTAATCAAGTGGTTTCTACCATGTTTGACATAAAAAAAATCTATTCGCATGGCTAGATTCATACCACATCGGGATTGGGATAAAGACTATGGGTTGAGAATTCACTCTATTATCTTCTTTTCCTAGGCTGCGAAGGAGGTCATTTGAGCATGCTGATATATAAATTGTCACATAGATCCACATTGTATTGGTACGCGACTATGTTTTATCATCTCGTAGATCCACTATGTATTTCTCATGGCTACGATCAATTCATGTCATGGAGGGATATATCCACATTGTATCTTTGGTGGCTATACCCTTATGCAGTATCATCATGGATACGTAGTCTATTTATTGGCAACCATACTTTAAGTTCTTTGTTACCCAAGCATAGGTATTTATTGGCGACCACACCTTAAGTTCTTTGTTACCCAAGCATAGGTATGCATGCCTTGGGTTTGAAACTCATGATAAAATTTGTTTGATGGTTGTTTGTAGCTTCTACTAGGTTCTCTGACTCCATACCCTTGCTTTAAAAATCTACAAAGAGTTTCAGTCATCAACTTTCATCTTCTTAATTCACACTTTGGGGGCAAATCTGTTACATGTCAAAATTCCTCCCTTCAATAATGTCACATTCTCATCGTTGCAAGTGTCGCAAGTGTCACCCTTTTGTCACAAGTGTCATAAATGTCACACTTTTTTTTTTGTCTGTCCCATTGTAAACAACACCATGGAAACACTTGATACATCCTCTAGAACATGTTGGAAGGGGAAACCAAATCATTTGACAAACTAAGAAAAATGTTTTTCCTTGAGAAATGGTCATCTTAACGAACTTTTGGAAGATCGACGCTCCCCTACTCATATGTAGGGAGCACTAGTGCTCTCATTCCATCTAGCAGGGAGAATTACATCTCCCTTTTCCCATATAGCAAGAAGATTTGCAATGCTCAGTTGCTCGTTCTAAGGGAGCGACGATTGGTTGAGATAATCACGGGAAGAAATCCCCCTTATCTCTAAATACAAATAGATATGATTCGATTTGGTTTGGCTCGAATCCAATCTTTAGGATACATATAAGGGAGATTACACAACTTATGGAGTCATATCCTCAACTTATTCCAAATATTACTAAGGTGGTTGAGCCTCTCAAAGCCTATAAAAGGAGACATTCTCATGGTGAAAAGGAGGAGAATAATCAGAAAAAAGTATTGTCATTACGATCGTGGATATTTTGAGCAAGGGGTTGGACAAGGAAGACTTGGAGAGGGTGTCAAAACTACATCTATAGATTGTAAGTTCCTTGTAGTGTTATCATTATTATATGCTTGGCCTATTTCCTTCAATTTTGTGTATTGTTTCATATACTTGTCTATTATGGATCAATTTAGTTTAAACTAATCTTGATAGAGTAGGAAGTCTGTGTTTTATTCATTGTCCTTTGTATTGTAGATATCATTACGTATCTTGGAGTTGAAGTTTAGCCTATATTAAGTGAGGACAAGCTTCAGAAATAGTCACATCATACTTTATTTCTCTTTTTCCTTTGACTAGTTTAACTACGTTTAAAGGGATGTTAGTGTCCATGTGTATATTTCTGTCTTGGTAGTAACAGTCTATGGTCCAAGAGGATATTCACCTATCTGCGGGGGAATTTTCCTATAAAAATTGGCCATGGGCTCGATCAATCCATCTACAACATGGGATGCTCCTAGTTTTCCTTGGTCAAAGGGTAGAGGATGAGGAGCATCAGGTAGAATGAGGTAAAGGTACCCCGATTGGGAATATATGAGGTTAAATTTTTTATCCTTTGATATGGATTCTTATTCAATTTGAGTTAGTGTGGTGGCCACATCCTTGACTATAACCAATACTAGTGATTTAAGAAACCCTTCTAATATTTTTTTGGGGGTGGTATCAGCCTTGGAAATGCTTCTTCTCTGACAAAATTCATGAATATGATAAAAAAAGTGGATAGTTTTTGTTTGTTTAAATTGAGAGAGAATCTCCAAACCAGTATCATGGTGTACATGTAGTTGGAAGAAGGATAGAAAGTATTTCACCAATGATTCTAAGGTCGTGCGGGACCCTGATCTCCCGTCCACATACCATTTGGAAGATGGAATGGTGAGTGTTCTTAGAAGAATCTCAAATTAATGGAATAATCCATGATGATATCGGAAGAACACCATAGGTGAAAGGACATGATATGGTTGGTTGGGTCTTCACCCATTTTTCCTTCAAACTTTGGGATGTCGTCAGGTAACCTGGTGGGAATAATAGGCCAAGCGGGGTAATGTAAGATAGGTTGATTCATTAGTTTGATAAAATATGGGACATTGATTGATGCCAAATATGTCATGGCGGGAGGTGTTCCATCCATGGTATGTGAGGGTTGAGAAATATTCCCTTGCGAGGAAGGTTGGGAACTTGTACCTTACGAAGAGGTTAGGATCCACCTCCTTATGATGGGGGACTAATGGGTGGGTTATTTTGGATATTGGCACCAATCAAGGTGGAACCAAGCAAGGATGATCCTAAAACTATAACACTCACAGGTGTATGTGATGGTTGAGTTGATGTGTCAACCAAATTGGTAACACCTCTAAGTATTGGAGGGAGGTTATGTAGGCATCTAGAACGATGAGGATTCTGTGGTTCCCCTATTATTATGGAGTTTCTAAGGATTTGCATGAGTGGTGATGAGAGAAATGAATAAACAACTTCTTGTTATATTTTTGGACTATCTCAAAAATGTTGTTTACAACTGCATGTAATCAATGACCATACATAAAAAAAACTAAACAAGAAACAATGTAGGGTAGTTTGGGTTTTTTCCACATGGAGGAAACAAAATAAAATGCACATTTCCTAAAATACATAATGTAATTCGTCTCAAAATAGCATGGGTCCTTCAAAAAGGACTTAACAATGGGGAATGAAACCACCAAAAGAGGAACTAGTGAAGGTATGAACAATCAGTTATAATGGGGGGTGAGATTGAAGGTATGACTATGAATTTATTTTCTGCTCTTCCCTTGGAGGTTAAATAAGAGTTTCTTATTGGTTTTTTTAGGATTTGAGATGGGTTGTGAGATTGGGGTCATGAACCAACCTATTTGAATAACATGGTGTGGAAAAATTCCCAAAGACAAATGAAACCTTTTTGAATATCCTTGATCTCTTGTGGGCGTAGGTAGAAGAAGATACTATGGTTTCAGGTACCTAATATGTTAGCACCCTATAAATCTGTTTGGCCATCGAAAAAAATGACAGGGGTAACTATTTCAACCACCTTTAGAGTTGAGGCACTAACCTTCTCAACTTAGAGAGGTCTCTCTCGTGTCACTTGATATATCTCTGGAAAACGATGGCTAGATATGATTTATTTTGGTGGGGTATTATAAAGTCCTGAAGAAATGGGGGTGACATTTGGGCTACGGATTTAAAAATGAATAGAGCAATGGCAAGTCATTAGAACTATCTAGAGGAAAAAGGCTAAATGAGGCAATGAGTCTGAGTTTTAAATTGAAATTTTCATGGCGAAAGAGGAAAAGGAAAACACATAACTGCATAAGAGGATATTGAAAAGAGTTATGAATTAGTTAATAAGAGAATCACATAAATTTAAATTGCTAAGTCTAGAGCATCATCACACGAATTCCATAATTTTAACTCTCCAATTTAAAAGAGGAAATTGTAAATGGGATTTCAAAGACACAAGAAATACACACTACGAAAGAAAACTTAACTAGTATCACAGCCAATTAGAATCTTTTCATAAACAGTTCAAAAATTGCTTCTAAATTGTATATTCACTTTAGCTCCATGATTTTACAAAGCCTTCCTGCTACGAGGGAAGGCCCCTCTTACCTTCATACTTTCTTTATCCTTGGAATGATATATATAGAATATTTACATGGGGGATTCAAAACGGCTCAAATCCCCCACATTTTTAAAGATAGAGATCGGTTACAAAAAGGAATAACGTATATCAACTTTTCTCCTACTTTATAGGGAGCGTTATAAACAAGACTGACATATCCAAGGTTTTTTTTTTTAATGCCACATGTCCATATATTTATAAAATTTTCTGAAACGTAATCAATTCAGCCTGAGAACTTATTCCAGATTGGAAATTTCTTCCTTTAGAGTGCTCAACCAAACTGGTTTGTTTCCCCAACGCTCTCAACTGCCTCAAATCTGATTCCTGTCTTCTATCACTTTATTCGCTTCCTCTTTACTTCTTTCTTTTAGCACCCATATGCATATTCATTGATGATTAAATATTTTATGATGGGATTTAATTTGACCTCTTTATCTACTTCTGGCTCTATTGCAGGATTTGTATGGAATTTCATTGCTAATATTCATGCGACCAACCTCTCTTTATTATTCACTAATGAATTCTCCATATTAGTTGAAAATCTTGGTTCACTGGAGGCCGCTTGATCATCTTTATCCATTTTTCCCAGTTTTGCATAAAAACTTAGACTTGTCTCCCTTAATCATACAAAAATTAGGAAGTTGATCCTGTTTTGAAATTACTTCGTTCAAAAATGGAATGTTGATTGCTCAAAATAGGGTAATTTTATCTATGTTTTGAAGGACGATTGTCATCGAGTGCCTAATAACATATTACTGATGAAACTACTTGTCCAAACAACGACCAATCACACTCGGCTGTGAGTTTCAAAGGATGAGCCTTCGAATCATCTTTTTGGTAGATCTTACCCAACGCTGCATGACATAAAGTACTTCGAGAAATCATACTGATGTGATTGGATAAGTCGTTAATTCTTCCCTTTTATCACACAATCTTTGGAAGAGACATATATCAAATGATTTTCTAACACATGACATCATTATGAGCTTGGGTGGTTTCAAGTCTACCTTCTTTTCCCCCTAACATGCACTTGGTTGTGCCATGTGTCTGTGAGGTGAAACCATGGTATTTTCCCTAGCCCAACCTTGAACAATTATCCTCTGTGCTACTTCATCACTCGATATGTGTCCTCGTCATTGATCTGGGCCACTTCAAGATCTATGGTCCACTGGGCCCCATCAACTTTTGTGCCTCCGCTATATTGGCTCTTTCTCCACCAGATGTAACCCGATCCTCCAAGTTTAACCACATCTCTAGAATATTTTAGCCATCTGATAAATCTAAAACTTGTATTCCATATAAAATTGTTACAGTGATAACACAGGATCCAAACAGGGATTCTATCATCCCTGCAAGGTATCAAAGAACTGTATACTTGGTGCCTTCTTCATTGCATTGTTCCCAAAACATACGTATATACCCTACTCCAACCTGTCACCAACGTCCGTTGAAAACCAAACTTTGCATACTATTCTTAATGAGATACTAAACACTAAATACACCGCTAAAGTCTAACTATACACACTACTGAAAATCCAAACTGAAAAATCCTTGACGAACAAGCTTATTCACACCTACCTACCCTAACTGATGAAATGAATTGTCAATCAAGTGCAATCATAATGGTAATGTAGCCATGCAAACATTTTATCCACTGTTTTTTTTCTTTTCACATGATTGCTCCAATGTATGCTTTCCAATGACTCCTTTGGGAAGTTATAGATGGATTTGATTTCTAGGATTTCAAAAATATCGGGACTATGTACTATTTCTAGTAGAATCGCAAATGAGTCTTCCAACGTATGTGCAAATTCTAAACTATATCTCATTTTTCCCACTGCATTCTGGTTTTCATGTGTTTTACCTTGTTGGCTCCCATCGAGAAACTGACATATTCACTGAGAAGTCTCGAAGTAATAGTTTCTTGAAACATAAGACAACCATGGCCGAAGAACATCGTCTAGTGTAAAGAGACCCATATTTAATACTGACATCAATTCATCACTCCGTTTATCCTTAAGATTGAAACCCACTATCGTCTATAGATTATGATTATAAATATTCTCCATATAATGTGCCATGGGATCATGAAACATATGAAAGAATGTTTCCTTTTCAGGAACTAAGACAGAAAAACAAGCTTCTTTCACAAATGTTTTTTTCTCTTGGTTCATTTCTTCAATATTGGGAATATTTTCGAATGAATTGACAACAATAAGTTTGTCTATCCTTCCATGCGTTCTAGAAAAAACATTTATACATCTTTGAACATCTTTAAGTGTGACAACCACATCATGTGCATCGAGGTGACATTCATGTTCATTAAATAATATTCATGTGGTTTCACCAATCTTTTGGAAAGTTGCTTGAGGATTGTCACTCCAAGTTTCTAATGAATGAGTGGAATTAAATTCCTTCTTAGAGTCTTCTAGCGAGTGTGGAAATCTATCATCATGAATTATTTCACAATTCAGAATTTCCATAGATGTATTTTCAGAAACTTCATCTCTTCTTAGGTCGCTTAGAAATTGAACCACTATGTCATTCTCAGGGGAAGAGAGACAACTTTGAAACACTTTGTCTTGATGTAAATCTTATTGTATATCTATATTAGTTTCAGGGGAAGGAAAATGACCTGTAACAACAATTTATTGATCAACTTTATCTTCATTTTCAAGATGGTGGTTGAGTGTACGTTGTAATTATGAACTGAAAGAACCTCCCATGAAGTCAGCCATTTGATCATTTAATTTATGTGAAGGTTGTTGGTCTTCCTTACCGATAATAATTTTTTTACATGAAACAATGCCCTTGTGAATGTGGTCAAACTTCCCTACTTCCTCTGTTATCTCATGATTTTCTTTCAACAACTCAAAGGAAGAAAAATATAATGGAAGATAGTTTTCATTTGCAAGTCCACTTCTCCCTTCATATTCAACATTATTCCTAGAGGATTTATGATTTGAAACAATATTAAAATTTTGTTTCAACAATTTGAAATAAGAAAAACACAATCGAAAGGTTCTTCTACCCGATTCAAAACTTTCTTCATTTTCTTCACTGCTGTCATATGCACATTTTTCAATTTCTTTGGATTATTGAAAAAAATCATTTCCAGGTTCATCTTCGACCAATGGCTGCAATTTTTTATTGACAAGACATTGTACATAACAAGTAACATGGTCATAAAAAACATGAGAAGATTGTTGCAATTTCTTGTCAATTGTTTCTAGCGAATCAATGTGATTTGGCATCAAAACACATTCCTTTGCTTCAATGATGATCTTAGAATTTTCTTTCAACAATTTAAATGAATAAAAACATAAAGGTAAATAATTCTCTTCATTTGATTCAATACTGTCTTCTTTGTAACTGTGATATGTAGGTTGATTGCTCTCATGATACTACTTAAAAGGAACATTTTCATATAGAGAACATATAGCTAGTTGTTCTAGGAAGTCAACATCACAATCATCATCATATTCATAACATATAGGCAAATCAACAACCTCTGCAATGCCATCTAACAAGAAAAAAATTGGAACATCAACCTGCTCTTCAACAAGATGATTTGCAAATTCATCTTCTTGACTTTCTACAAATGAATACATAAAATAATCAGTCCTATGCTCATCGTGGAATGAATCAGGAGATAAAATAGCACCTCCTCTTTCAATAAGTGGAATAGAATCTTTTTCAAAATCATGAGCATTGAAAAATCCAAGAGAAGATATGATATTATCAAATCGATGTTCAAGATTCCAATCATCCTTTTCTTGTTCATATTCACTCTCATATTCTCGAGTATCCAACCCCTCATTTCAGATATGTTCATATGCTTGGATATTGTGTCGAATCTCCTGGGATTCATTGAAGATTTTCTATAAGTACCTAGGTCTTCTTTCCATCAAGAGGAAATAAAAATATGAGGGAAGAGCGATCGTGTACTAAAGCATGGCAACAACTTCAGTGGGTTGAACTCTTTTAGGAAAGTTAGGATAAACACTGGAAAACCTTCTACTGAAAGTGGAAATAGTCTTGTTTCTTTTCCCTTTCAAGGCATAGAACTCTGTAAGCTACAGGTCTAGAGATTTATTTTCACCCAAGAACTTCGAAAAAACAATATTCAATTCTTCCCACGAGGTAATGGTCTCTGGATTCAAATGTTTAAACCATTCTTTTGTATCCCCTTTCAAGGATTGAGAGAAAGATCACATACAAACATCGTCATGGTCAATATCAAATAAATCTATAAAATGGTCAAACTTTTGGAGGTGTTTTTTAGCTGTGATGGCATCAATATCTCCATCAAACACAAGTAGGTACTCATAGTACATTGGAGGGAAATCGTGGAGGACGTGGGGTAGTTTTAAGGGTCTGTATCTATGATGAGTCTTGGAGGGTGTTGGATCAAGTACATGAGGTGAAATATCAACCTTGGTTTCATGAGGCTCATCAACTTGGTCATAGTTATCACCTGGCTCAGATGGGATATTTTTAACAAAATCAGTGATAAACTGAGAAGATATATGTATAACTTTAAGAGGAGGATATACAATTTCAATATTGTCATGATAATCATTTCATGCAGTAGGTGAAGAAACATTTTTCTAGCATGTTCGAGAAAGGACCAAAGGAAACTTATAACAAATAATAAAATGATTTTGGAAAAAATCCAATTTTAAGTACTTGTTTTCTTCCATAATGCCTTTTCATAATTCTGTCAAGGGATCTCATATTCCAGTGGAGTCTCTAAATTACATTTGAAGCTTGAGTGGAGTCGCCATTGAAAATTTAAATTTTTGTATTCTTCTACCAGTGGATTCACCTTCAAATTGATTTTTGATGCGTGGAGTTGCCAATAAAATCCTTAGCCTACTGAGTCTTTGGATAGTGGAGTCTCCAATAAAATACTTATGCTATTGATTCTTGACAGTGGAGTCGTCATAAAACTTTTGAATTCTAGATTCTTGAAAATGGAGTCACCAAGCAAATGATATACAACCTTTCTGTGTCTGAATACTCTTCACCATTAGTACTCATATCTGAACTTTGTCGTTTCTCCCAGGGAATATTTCACCTTCGTTCCCTGACAACGACGTCAAAATGTTAGCACCCTGTAAATATCTTTGGCCGTCGAAACAAATGATAGGGGTAACTATTTCAACCAGTTTTAGAGTTGAGGAACTAGCCTTCTCAACTCAAAGAGTGCTCTCTCATGTCAATTGATATATCTCTAGCAAATGATGGCTAGATTTGGTTTATTTTGGGAGGGTATTATAAATTTGTTGAAGAAATGGGGGTGACATTTGGGCTATGGAGTCAAAAATGAATATAGCAGTGGCAAGTCATTAGAACTATCTAGAGGGAAAAGGCTAAATGAGGCAATGAGTCTGAGTTTTAAATTGAAATTTGCATGGCAAAAGAGGAAAAGGAAAACACATAACTGAATCAAAGCATATTGAAATGAATTCTGAATTAGTTAAGAAGAGAATCACGTAAATTTAAATTTCTAATTCTAGAGCATCATCAGACAAATTCCATACTTTTAACTCTCCAATTTAAAAGAGGAAATTGTAAATGGGATTTCAAAGACAAAAGAAATACACATTACGAAAGAAAACAAAACTCATATCATAGCCAATTAAAATCTTTTCATAAACAGTTCAAAAATTACTTCTGCATTGTATATTCACTTTAGCTTCATGATTTTACAAAGTCTTCCTTCTACGAGGGCAGGCCCCTCTTCCCTTCATACTTTCTTTATCCTTGGAATGATATATATAGAATATTTACATGGGGGGATTCAAAATGAGTCAACTCCCCCACAATTTTAAGGATAGAGATCAGTTAAAAAAATGAGTAACGTATAAAAATATTTCTCCTACTTTCTAGGGAGAGTTATAAACAGGACTGACATATCTGGGGTTTTTTCATTGAATGCCACATGTCCATATATGTACAAAATTTTCTAAAACATAATCAATTTAGCCTGAGAGCTTATTCTAGATTGGCAATTTCTTCCTTTAGAGTGCTCAACCAAACCGGTTGGTTTTCCCCAATGCTCTCAACCGCCTCAGCTCTGATTCTTGTCTTATGTTGCTTTCTCCACTTCCTCTTTACTACTCGCTTGTAGCACCCGTCCGTGTATCCATTCATGATTAAATATTTTACGATGGGATTTAATATGACCTCTTTATCTTCTTCTGGCTTTGTTGTAGGATTTGTATGGAATTTCATTGCTAATATCTATGCGACCAATGTCTCTTTATTATTCACTAATGAATTCTCCATATTAGTTGAAAATACTGGTTCATTGGAAGCCGCTTGATCAAATTTATCCATTTTTCCCAGTTTTGTAGAAAAACTTAGACTTCTCTCCCTTAATCATACATAAATTATGAAGTTGATCCTGTTTTGAAATTACTCCGTTCAAAAATGGAATGTTGATTGCTCAAAACAGGATAATTTTATCTATGTTTTGAAGGATGATCATTATCGAGTGCCTAATCATAGATTACTGACTAAAGTGCTTGTCCAAACAATGACCAATCACACTCGGATGTCAGTTTCGAATGATGAGCCTTCAGATCATATTCCTGGAAACACTTACCCTACGTTGCATGGCGTAAAGTACTTCAAGCAATTGTACTAATGTGATTGGATAAGTCATTAATTCTTCCCTTTTTGCATGTGATCTTTGGAAGAAACATGTATCAAATGATTTTCTAACAAGTGATATCAAGGTGATCTTGGTTGGTTTCAAGTCTACCCTCTTTTCCCCTCGATATGCACTTGGCGGCACTGCGTGTCCGTGAGATGAAACCATGGTATTTTCCTTGGCCCACCCTTGAACAATTATACTCCGCGCTACTTCATCACCTGATATGTGTCCTGGTCGTCGATATGGGCCGCTTCAACATCTATGGTCCACTTGGCCCCATCAACTTTGGTGCCTCCGCTATATTGTCTCTTTCTCTGCCAGATGTAACCCAATCCTCCAAGTTTAACTGCATCTCCACACTATTTTATGCTTCTGCTAAATTTGAAACTTGTATTCCATATAAAATTGTCACGGTGATAACATAATAGAGATTTTTGAGTGTGTGGTGAGGTGATTTTGTGTGCAAGAAGTGGTGGTGTCAATCAATATTCAATAAGTTAAGTGAGATATCTTTATCATGTGGAAATTGTTTGGTCTTTTACAATTCTTGTTTATCTCTAACTTACTAAATTTCAAGATAGTCCTTGCAAATTTTTAAAATCCCTAATCATTAATATGGTGGACATGTGGGTCCTTGCTCTTGATCCTTTAAACTTCATAGGATGTTATCTAATCTAAGAAATCTTTGAACCTCTTCTTAGATTGTAAGTGTGTGGGAATGTATGGGCCCTTACAAATCCTTTAAACTTCCTAGGTTGTTTTGTAATTGCTTAAAAAAATTTGAAACTATCCTAGTATTGAAATAACATGCGAATGTATGGGCCCTTACTTTTTTTAAATTATGTTTCAAAAAAAAACCAAGAAGTATTGGACTCTCCTAACAAATGAAAACTAATAAGTATTGGCCTCTCCTATTTTTTTGATTTATAAAATCGAGATGTAGCTTCTTGGATACATTTTTCAGATTCACCCAGATCACTCAAAGGTGTAGGGGAAAGAGCATACTCAAGGATATCCAAATGACCTCCTTGTACTAATTTAGTTGGTAATTGCAAAAAATAAAATAAAATAAAAAACCAAATCTAGAGCTCAAATACTATACTAAGCCATCCATGTGACAAAAAATAAAGGGAAAGATTGTATGGTTCTTTTTCCCCCTTAAAATGTCTATGTTTAACTAAGTTCCTATGCAAGAAAAAAAATCTGAATATACTTTTTATGGTTTTACAAATTACTGAAAAATAAACCTAAAACTACTTGGTGAAATTAGGCTCAAAGAGACTTACAATCAATGAGAAATAAGAGTTCTATGTGTATGTTAGTTTTTACAGTCGTGCATAGGGTGCAATCTACATGAAAAGAGAAAAAGGAAAATGCACAATTTTGCATGGCTTGTGCATCTATTTTGACCAAACCCGAGAAAACACAGTGAAATGGAGGGACTAAAAATTTGAAATGAGTTCTCTTGATCAGAGGCTCATTTTTTGTATCTAAGGGTTGAACTATTTCAGTTTTGAACCCTGCAAACACAAATTCGAAAGAAAGAAATCTCTAATAGCCTAATTGGGGAGGAATTTGATCCAAATCCCCAGTGGATTTGCCAATCTATGGTCCTTGTTTTTCCACTTGTGTGAGAAAAAACAGTTCACTCAGTTTCCTTGTTAGGCCAACAAGACAATACAAAATTTTGTTAGTTGATTGGTGATAGATCTGCTGACATGTTTTAATATGACTGGTTGCAATCCTTGTGCTACTGCTTTTGAGTGTGGAGTGAAACTAATAAAACCTGTCAAAAACCTACAATCAATGCTACACTTTATCGAAAATTGGTTGACAGTCTTATTTACCTTACTCATAGTCGACCTGAAATTGCCTTTTCTCTCAGTCAAATGAATTGTTCACTATTTGAAGGGTACCACTCATTTTGGTATTAAGTCTTTTCAAAGTTTAGAATATCTATTTGGTTATAACAACTCTGACTGGGCTGGCGATGATGATGATCGAAATTCCACTTCTGACTATGTGTTTCTCTATAGCACTAGACCTTTGGTGTGGTCGTCAGTTAAACATAAGGTATTCTCCTTGTTGACTACAAAAGTAGAATATCGTGGTGTCTTTTAAGAAGGTACTGAATCTATATGGATTCACCAACTTTTGGAAGATCTTGACCTTCATATTCAGTCCTAGACTATAATATATGGTGATAACCAAGTGACATATAGATTGCTAAAAATCCTATTTCTCACAGTAAGATGAAGCATGTTGAGCTCCATGCTCACTACTTGAGACAGTTGATTCATGAGAACGTTGTCTCTCTTGAATATTGCGAAACAAAATATCAAGTTGTTGATATATTCACCAAAACTTTAGTTGAAGGCAAATTTTGTTAAGAAACAAATATCAATATAGCATAGAAAAACTTCAGAAAAAGTACTCAATGCCTTGAAAAAGAGATAATTTCATATAATAAGCCTCTTCGAGGGGGCAACCTCCTTTTACCCCACTTAAATGTTCAAGTACAAGATGATTCAAAATGAAAATGTCTCCTTGATATATATAGGAGACTAGGAGGTATAATTACAACTGATGGCCTAAAGCCGGCATAAATAAAATAACATTCCTAATATAATTTTCCCCAATTAAGGGGTAATGATCCAATATTAGGGCTTAACATGCCCCTCCCCTTGAGACAAGTTGTGTCTGCAATGCTTGAGTAACTCTGGATGCTTCTGTATAAAAGACTCATCTTCCCAAGTGGAATCTTCAGCCGATAGTTTCCTCTATTTAGTGAGATACTCTAAAATGGATCTATTCCTCAACTAGAGAATTCTTGTGTCAGTGATGGCTTTAGGCTCCAATATGATTTTTCCTTCCTCGTCAAGATTTTGAAATATAGTTTGAACTGGGATCTTGTCACTTATAACCTTCTTTAAACATGAAACATGGAAAAATGGGTGTACTCGTGAAGATGCATGCAGCTCCAATTTGTATGCCATAGTACCAATCTTTTGCAGCACCTTATAAGGGCCATAGTACTTTGGTGATAATGTATTATCCTTCTTAGATTGCTTGAGGGACATCTGTTTGTATGGTTGTAGTCTTAAAAATACCCAATCCCATACTTCAAAACTTCTTTCACTACGATGTTGATATGTTTGTTGTTTCATGAGATTCTGTGCCATGGTCAGGTTGTCCTTTAAGATTTGGAGAACTTGTTGTTGATTATCGATGTGATCTTCCACTACTTTAACCTTAGATTTTTCTTTTAGAGAAGAAGTGATAGAAGGAGGGTGGTATCCATAAAATTCCATAAATGGTGTCATTTTTGTTGCAGTATGAAAGGAAGTGTTATACCACCATTCTAACAAGGGTAACCATTTGAGCCATTGTCTTTGTTTATCAGAGACAAAGCAACGAAGGTAGCCTTCCAGAAATTTGTTCAATATCTCGGTTTGTCCATAAGATTGAGGATGATAGGATGAGTTATGAGCCAATTGAGTACCCAAACAAGAAAATAATTATGTCCAAAAATGTCGAGTGAAGATGGGATCTCTGTCACTTACAATAATCTTTGGGCTTCCATGTAGCTTTTGAACCATCTCCATGAATGCAATGGAAACTGTACTAGGTTTGAAGGGATGAGAGAGTGCACAAAAGTGTGTGTACTTGGTTAGTCTATCAACAATAACCATGATGACACTCTTTCCTTCAGACTTTGGTAACCCTATGATGAAATCCATGGAAACCTCCTCCCAATGCTGACTTGGGATGGATAATGGTAGTAAAAGACCTGGGGTCTTAATTGTTTCCACCTTATTTTGTTGGCAAACCAAACATTCTTCCACAAACCTTTGAACATCAGTTTTAAGGCCATCCCAAAAAAAATCCTTCTTGACTCTATGGTAGGTTTTCAGAAATCCTGAGTGCCCTCCTACTAGAGAGGTGTGCAATTCCAATAGTACCTTTTGTTTGAGTTTGGATTTCTTACATAAATATAAGCGATCTTTGTACCATAGTGAATCATTTTTCCATGTAAATGTATCTGATGCACTAGAATCCTACTGCAACCTTTCAATGAGAGTCCACACGTTTTCATCATTCTTCCATTCATCCCTTTCTTCTATTATCCAATCGAGTTGGATGATCGAGATAACACACAGAAAGGCCTCAACATCTTCATCCTTTCTTGAGAGTGCATCTGCCACAACATTTTTCTTCCCCTTTTTATAGACGAATTCAAAATCATAACTCAATATCTTGGTTACCCATTTTTGTTGTTCTTCTAAAGATAGTCTTTTTTTCCAAGAAGTATTTAAGACTATCATGTTCTGTTTTGATGTTGAAGTGCCTACCTATTAGGTAAGGATGCCATTTCTTCAATGCGTGTAGTATTTCCATCATTTATTTCTCATAAATGGGTTTGTGTAAGTAGTTTCCCTTGAGTGGTCGAATTTCAAAAGCCAGGGGCCTTCCTTCTTGCATTAGGACAACACCAACTCCATTTCCCGAGGCATCACATTCCACAATAAAGGTTTTTGTGAAGTCTGGAGTGGTCAAGATAGGAGCTTTACACATCACCTCTTTAAGTTGTTAAAAATCTTTAGTTGCCTCCAGAGTCCATGAAAATGCATCCTTCTTATTTAGTTCCATTAAAGGTGCTTCTATTCTTCCATAGTTCTGAACAAACTTGCGGCAGTAACCTGTCAAACCCAAAAATCCTCTAAGATTCTTTAATGTTTTGGGAATCGGCCAGTCCATCATGGCCTTAATATTGTTAGGGTCTACCTTG
>ML792204.1:37603-48018 GCA_009831015.1 Picea engelmannii
ATCTGAAGCATCCATGTGATTGGGTCCTTGCCATCAAACTTCCTCATATCAATCTTAGGAATGTGGTTGGTCTTCAAACCAAAGTTGGAGTTTCTCCATTCTTGATTCACCTTCCTTGTGTCCTCATAACGAATTTCATGGGATGCCTTTTCACTTTCAGGTGTCTTCTCTGTTACGGAATTTTTCAATACTTCCATGATCTCCCCTTTTAAACCATCCATATTAGTATCCAACTTAACTTCCATTGAATCCATCTTACTATCCAACTTATCTTCCATTGAATCCATCTTACTATCCAACTTAGCTTCCATTAAATCCATCTTCTTTTGTAGTTCATTTATGTCCCTACGCATTTATTCACCTTCATCAACAGTCCAAGTAGGATTTTCTGGAGGCTTATTAGGTGTAGAAGTTCCCTTTTTTGGTGGCATGTTGGCCAAGTATTACTTTTGAACCTTGATTTTGAGGTGGTTATGCTAGACAATATTTCTTCTATTGTATCTCCCAAGTTTCGACCCTTCTGGGTATGAAACTTTCTTTTATGTAGTTCTCTGATATTTCTTCTGTGCAATTCCATAGGTTTGATCAAAATTGGATGTGCCAAGTGGAATTTACAGTAACTTCCCCACAAATTTCTGATTTTTGGCCTTTCCATAAGATCTCACTTGTATAGCGTGCCTCGCACAAAATAATTGATATAAAATTTTGAAACTGGCACCAGAAATACTACAGACTGTCCACGATCCAATGAAACTAGTCCCACTCAATTTGGATACTCTATGAATAAGTTATGATTGTTTTACTTGGAACACCTTCTTGAGACTAGTCAATAGGACTAGTCAGATATCCTATCTTACACAGGGTGTATCTACAAATTTAATATGACTCAGAAGCTGAAAATTTTACCACAAATACCTTACTAATTTTTGTAAATAACCTCTAGATTTTAGGGTCTGAAACGTTATAGAAAAGGTTTTATAGAGAAAATTCCGCAATGACTCAGTTCAGGATGATTCCTGAACCCTATCTTGTACATGATGTATATCCCAAAGTATAAGGCCTCATGAGATGAATTTTGAACCCAATGTACCTTGATCTGTCTAATAAATATACTCCAAGCCATTCCTTGTGAAACATTGTAGAAAAAAAAGTTATAGAGAAAATTCCAAGGTGTCTCAGATGTAGCAGTGAAACCCCAAGACCTTGATCTCTGATACCATATGTTAAGAACCAAATATAAATATAGCATAGAAAAACTTCAGAAAAAGTACTCAAAGCCTTGAAAAAGAGATAATTTCAGATAATAAGTCTCTTCGAGGGGGCAACCTCCTTTTATCCCACTTAAATGTTCAAGTACAAGATGATTCAAAATGAAAATGTCTCCTTAGTATATATAGGAGACTAGGAGGTATAATTACACCTAATGGCCTAAATCCGACATAAATAAAAAAACATTACTAATATGATATTCCCCAATTAAGGGGTAATGAGCCAATATTAGGGCTTAACAAATTTATCAAGCTCTATACGATGCTTGGGCTTCAGGAAACTATGATTATGGGGGGGTGTTCTAGTGATGTAATTTAACCTCCTGAAACTCTAGAGATGTGTGTTGATGGGTGGGATTTTGAACATTAAGAATTTATGGTTCATCAAACTTCTATTAGGTCTAGTTGGTTGAGAAGACGACCTACATCTGGATACATTCAATTGGGAAATAGACCAACACACCACAGCAATAAGTCGATTAGTTGATGTGCATGTCAATTGGATAATCAACCAACAGTTGAAGATAGTTGGGCAGTGGATCAACCAACCTAGAAATCGACTACAATTTGGATGCATAGGTAGTTGGGTCGAGTGTAGTCGAGTTGACTCAACAGAGTGAATTTTGCGGAGTCAAATCTAAAAAATAATGATTACATGTGGACACGATCTTCTGGATTCTATGGAAATCAGTTACATCTCGAGGCTATAGAAAAAGACCCCTTGGGTCATTATCAATCATGTGAATTGAGATTTTGTAACATATCATGTCGATCAATATGTGCAACATGCACTGTGATGTTCTCATCATAGTGCGCTCTGCTTATGTGTTGTAAGGGTGTCTTTAGAAACCATCCATTTTCTTCAGAAAATTGTATTCCTCTTCAATTATCTACAGTACTGTGTCCTCTATTTCATATCGTGTTCCACCCTATTCCCCAACATTTGTTTTTATAAATCTTAAAAATATTAAGAGTTAGGGGTGAAGAATTGCAGGTTATAAGAGTTATAGAGTGTAAGAATGATATGAATTAAGGTTATGGAAGTTATTTTCTAGGGGTGACATGTTACATGTTATAGGGATTAGGTGATGCAATTGGTATATTATTATTAAAATGATATATATGTTATAAGTACCAACAATAACCAACTAGCCCATAGGTTGCATGTATATAGCATTAGGGATTATACAAGTTAGGAGTACAAAGATTATTCATTCTGAGTTAAATAGGTTATGGCTTCTAATAGTTGAGAGTTGGGGATTATATGGGTTATGAATTGGAGGTTATAAGGGGAATAGGTGTTAGGGGTTATAGGGGTCATAAATTATGGATTTGATCTCAAAGGTGATACGGGTTTAGTATTATAGAGGTTAAACATTATTATGGTTGTAATTGTCATGGATCCTAAATTTTAGGGGACATAAAAGTAATATGGGTTCAATTTTATGGGGGTTATGGGATAGTGGTTAGGGTAAATAGGGATTATAAGGACTACATGAGATATATATTAGAAAATTTAGGGGGGATAAGGTTTATTGGTTATAAGGATTAGTTAAAAGTTTTTCTAGTTAGGAGTTAGGGGTGGAAAGCTAATAAGGTTGATTTAGGATAGTAGTTAGTGGTTATAAAGAATAGGGATTACTTGTGATATGTGTGAGAGGAGTTAGGGTTTGTTGTTATAATGGTTAGTGTTGATATGAGTATGGGTTAAGTGTTATAAATATTAGACAATAGGGTTTATAAATTTTATTTGTGTAGTGTAACATGGATTAAGGATTGTAAAGGGTTAGGGTTTATAGGGGCTATATTGGTTAAATATTAATCCTTATAGGGTTTATAAATATTAGGGGTTATAGAGTCTAGATAAGTTTTGTACTTGTTATCGGTTATAAAGAATAGGGTAGAAATGGGTTTTGTGTTTGGTGTTATCAATTTTTGGGTTTATAGAAGTAGTAGGGATTATGGATTACATGGATTAAGTGTTAGGGGTTACTAAATTTACATGGGTTGAGGTTGTAGGTGATAGAGGTTTGTAGTTATATGGTTTCTAGGAATTTATGTTTATGTGTTAGTTTTGGAAGTGATAATATAGGTAAGGGTAGGGGTGATTGAGGTGATTGGTTTTATAGTTTAAGGGTGATAATAATTAATATGATTAGTAATTTTTAATTTTTTTTTGTGACTGGTGGAATTGACAACTCGCGTGACACGGGGTCGATTCCCATATGCTACCTCTATAACCTCCAGGTCTGTCCACACATCCCGCAAGCATGGGGCAGGGGTAAATCGGGTTGAGAATAGAACTTGAGACCTCCTTTTTACTTTTCCTTCCATTTACACAGCACTTTCAAATCGTTCTACACCCCTGCGAGCATATCATTAGTAATTATGGGTTTGTGGTTAGGCTTTATTTTTACTAATTGTTATGGGTCAAATGTTAAAGTTGAGGTGGTTATATGGTTTAAGAGTTAAGGGATATACATGTTAATAGTTGATGGAAGTAATGATTATATGGGTTATGGTTCAAATGTGTTAGAGATTAAATTCCTTAAGTATTATAGGGATTATGGTTTATATGATTAGGTATTGGAAGTTCCAATGATTAAGAATTATATAGATAAGGGATTATAGAGGTTAAGGGTTATATTTTCTAGGGGTGATAATGATTATAAGTGATAGGAATTATAGATTTTATGGGTTAGCACTTACAAGTTTTAGGACTTATGGTTTGTGTGTGTGATACTCACTAAGGGTCACAGGGGTTCTAAAGGTTGGGGTATAAATGAGTTAGTTAGATTTTATATTCATTAGTTGGTTATAAGGGATATATATTATAGGTAATTATAGGGGTTAAGTTTTAGGTATTATAGGTTTTAGGGATTAAGGGTTACAAGGATTATTTATGGGATATAGTAGTTAGTGGTAATTTGGTTATATGGATTAGGGCATAAATTAGTTAGTTTGAGGTTATATAGATTAGGTCCTTATAGAGATATTAAGGATTAGGGATAAGGATTGATACATGTTTTAGGAAATACAAGGGTAGGGGGTATTATGGGTAATAGGGTTCATCGATTGTTGGTTCTAAAAGTTATAGGGGTTAGGTGCTAGAGGATATAGGGGTTTGGGATTATAAATGTTAGTTGCTATGGGATATATAGTTTATAAGGCGTTGAGGATGAGGGATCATTTGTGTTAGTTTTTACTAGGAAGTTGTATGGGTTAGGTTTAATAATGGTTCTAGGGTTTAAGGTTTATAACTGTAACATGGGATAAGATTAAGGGTTCTAGGAGTTGGTGCATGTAGGGATTATTTTTTTTATAGGTATTACTGGTTAATATTTATGATGATTAGAGATGTCCTAGGGGTTAATTGATATAATAGTTTAGAGTGATTATATGTTAAGAACCAAAGAACTCAATACAAAATCACCACAACAGATATACAAGAATAATATGCAATATTACTATCAAACCCTTGAGGTAGGGTAACACCATATAATATTCCTTAAGGAAGGAATGCACTCCTCAAGCAACACTTGCTTGTGAAAACACAATATTCTTCACTACGTTTCATTACATTGCTTACACTTCTTTATATAGCTCTCCCTATCTCCTGAGAAATTTCTAGAGAGACTTATCACATTTATTACATCCAACTACCATAGTGGGACTCTATTAATATAGTGGACCTAGTCCACCTTACATTGAATGACCACATTCTCATTTATTAAATGACTTCCACTAATAACACATAACTACATTCCCACTGGGTACCTCCCTAGGTACCCCATATTACCTCCCTAGGTATACTACATTCCATCCCCCTTCACATGTTTTTTTCTCGAAACATGAAAATAAACCATACAATATGACCGGCTAAGAAATGTAGCCAACTGGTACCAAGTACAATCATCCATCCATACCAATGGAAGTCGAACATGATGTCTATCTACTACCTTTCCACCATGATCTTGCTCTGCATCATGTCGGGGTTGCCATGGGATTGTTTTTGTAGCTTGACCTCTTCCCGTAGTGTCGGTCATCCTCCATTTATCTCTTGATCGGTTTCCTGTCTGGTGCCCTGCTAATGCATAAATGTGTTGATGCACACACCCTTGCCTTGCTGACTTTTGTGTCTCTATATGATTTGGATGGCGATATACAACAACTATAGGAATATTTTTTTTTTCTTCCAAGGATATCCCAAAACAATATCCACTTCATGCATATCCATAGCATAAAAATCTGAATGCAACACATATTTATCCATGGTAATCTTCAAATCTTTAAAAATTTGAACATTTTCACCCTCAAAATTTGTGCTTTGAATATTCTTTACTGGAACTTGCAATCTATTAACCAACTGAACATTGATAAAATTATGCATGCAACTAGGGTTAATAGAAATAATGATATTTTCTTTATGAATAAAACCATGAACCTGTAATATAGATTTGTCACATGAAAATAAACTCTTGGTTCTCTTTGTATCCTTATTTTATCCATGAGACAACTTGAATAACAATATTTTTTCAATTTCTCCATTGGAGAGTGTCATCATCTCCTTATAATCAAGCGATTTCCACCAAATGGCAACATCACCTTGCAATTTGAGACCTACCCAATGGGGCCAATTCTCTTCCCATGATGACTTTATTAATTTAGTGAATTCTTCAATACTAGGGCCATAAAATTTCCCTGTAAAATACATCTTGCTATGGAAAACCCCAAAAAATAGAACAATAAGCTACGACATAAAATCACGTTTTTTTCTGAAAAAGCCCTGAAAAATTGTTGAATTTAAAATGCTCATAACTTTACTTCCAAAACTCCGTTTCGGCTGATTGTTTTTTTTAAATTGGGTATTTTTCTGAGAGGAATTCAAATACAATTTATTTTTTTGCCAAATTAATCTCATAAATATTCATATATGAACCTGAATTTCACCACCCTCTTTTTCTTCCCTAGAAAAAATTCTGCAAAAAGAGAAAAACAATCTTCCCTTCTTTAGCCAAGGAAAGTGCTATAATACCAATTGTTAAGAACCAAAGAACTGAATACAAAATCACCACAACAGATATACAAGAAAAATATGAAATATTACTATCAAACCCTTGAGTTAGGGTAACACCATATAATATTCCTTAAGGAAGGAATGTACTCCTCAAGCAACACTTGCTTGTACAGTCACAATATTCTTCACTATGTTTCATTACATTGCTTACACTTCTTTATATAGCTCTCCCTATATCCTAAGAACCTTATAGAGAGCCTTCTCACATTTATTACATCCAACTACCATAGTGGGACTTTATTAATATAGTGGACCTAGTCCACCTTACAATGAATGACCACATTCTCATATATTAAATGACTTTCACTAATAACACATAACTACATTCCCATTGGGTACCTCCCTAGGTACCCGATATTACCTCCCTAGGTGTACTACATTATACCAGTTAAGAGTTAAAAATTATTGGGGCTAGGTTTTATAAGGCTTAAGTGTGGGGTCATAGGGGTTATAGTGATTAGGGGTTATAAGTGTTACATAAACTATGGGTTAGGGGTCAAAGGAGTTAGATATTTTAGGGGATAACTGACATAGGAGTTATGGGTACAGAGGCTATAAAGGCTATATGAGTTCTAGTTATCAGTGTTAGGATTAGTAGGTTATAAGTGTTAATATTTATGTAGGCTATATGGATTAGGAATTGGTTATGATATTGGTTATAGGAGTTAGTATTTAGCTATGGTAAAGGGTTGTGGTTTAGTGGTTATAGGAATTAAGGATTGATGTTCATGGGCATTATAAGAGTTACAAGGGTTATAGGTTGTATATATTAGACAATGGAGTTATAAGGGTTAGGGGTTATAGTGATTAAACATTATAAGGGTTAATTATTGTCATATATGGGGTTTATAGTTGAATGAATTATGGAGGTTAGTGGTTAGTGGCTAATGGTAAAAGAAGTAGGTAGAGTTAGACTAAGGGGCTATAGTGATGGTTATAGGTTAAGGGTGATGGGGGTTATTATGGTTTTGATGTTAGAGTTTAAGGGTAATGCATTTTATTGGTTATTAGGTTTTAGGTTATGGTTTATAGTGGATAGTTAGGGGGTTTTGTGTTCTATTAGTTCTAATTATTAAGGGTTAGTAATGATATGTGTTGATGTAATTATATAAGTTATATGGGTTAATTGTATATGACTACATGGCTTAGGTTATCTAATAGTTAGTTAGAGGATATATTTTTGGCAAGTTAGGGGTGCTAGGGATTATAGAGTTGAGGAGTTGGAGGTGTTGGGATTAATAATAATATGGGTTAAAAGGGTTTGTGATTATATGAATAAGAGGGGTTAGGGGTGATAAGAGTTAAATGTTTTTGGTAATATACTTTATTAGGGTTAATAGGTAGGGGTTATAGGTGCAAGGGTTATGGAGGTAGAATATTAGGGGTTAAAGGTTTTAGGGATTTATGAGTTAAATGGGTGATAATGATTAACATATTTAAGGGTTATATAAATTCACGATAAAAAATATAAGGATTAAGTGTTATAATGGTTAGGGGTTATACACATTAGGGTTTGGAGTTACAAAGTTACAATGCTAAAGGTTATATGGGTTATACTAGATACACACGATATTCTTTTGGAGAAATGATTTATAAATGTTTATGGTTAAGGGTGATAAGGTCATAATATAAGGTGTTAATGTTAAGCCCTAATATTGGCTCATTACCCATTAATTGGGGCATATTACATTAGTAGTGTTATTTTATTTATGTCGTATTTATTCCATTAGTTGTAATTATACCTCCTAGTCTCCTATATATACCAAGGAGACATTTTCATTTGGAATCATCTTGTACTTGACCATTTAAGTGGGGTAAAAGGAGGTTTCCCCCTCGAAGAGGATTATTATCTAAAATAATCTCTTTTTCAAGGTGTTGAGTACTTTTTCTGAGGTTTTTCTATGCTATATTGATATTTAGTTCTTAACATATGGTATTAGAGCTCAAGGTCTTGGGGTTTCGCTGCTACATATGAGACACCTTGGAATTTTTGCTATAATTTTTTTTCTACAATGTTTTAGAAGGAACGACTTGGAATATATTTAGTAGACATATCAAGGTATGTTGGGTTAAAATTTCATCTCTTGAGGCCCTATAATTTCAGAGATACAACCTGTAGAAGATAGGGTTCTGGAATCATCCTAAAATGAGTCATTCCAGAATTTTCGCTATAAAACCTTTTCTGTAATGTTTTAGATCCTAAACTCAAGACGATATTCACTGAAATTAGTAAGGTATCTGTGGTAAATATTTCAACTTTTGTGTCATCTTAAATTTGTAGATACACCCTGTGTAGAATAGGGTATCTGACTAGTCCTATTGATTAGTCTCAAGAAGGTGTTCTAGGTAAAAAAATCATAACTTCTTCCTAGAGTATCCAAATTTAGTGGGACTAGTTTCATTGGATCGTAGACAGTTTGTAGTATTTCAGGAATGAGTTTGAGAATTTTATATCAATCATTTTGTGCGGGGCATGCTATACAAGTGAGATCTCTTGGAAATGCCAAAAATCGACAAGTTGTGGGGAAGTTACTGTAAATTCCACTTGGCACATCTAATTTCGATCAGATCTATGGAATTGCAGAGAAGAAATATCAGAGAGCGATATAAAATAATTTTTCATACCCAGAAGGGTCGAAACTTGGGAGATACAATAAAAGAAATATTGTCTAGCAGAACCACCTCAAAATCAAGGTTCAAAAGTAATACTTGGCCAACATGCTACCCAAAAAGGGAACTTCTACACCAAATAATCCTCCAAAGAGTCCTACTTGGACTCTTGATGAAGGTGAAGAAATGCGTAGGGACATAAATGATTTACAAAATAAGATAGTAACAAAAGATGAACTAGAAGAGATGGAAGCGAAGTTGGAGGAAAATATGGATGGTTTTAAAGAGAAGATCATGAAAGTATTGAAACATTTTGTAATAGAGAAGACCCAAAAGTTAAAATGTGTCCCATGAAATTCATGATGAGGACACAAGGAAGGTGAATCCAGAATGGAAAAACTCCAAGTTTGGGTTGAAGACCAACCATGTTCCTAAGATCGATATGAGGAAGTTTGATGGCAAGGACCCAATCACATGGATACTTCAGATGGAGCAATTCTTTGATCTACATAATGTGCCACATACACAAAAGGTACGAATTGCTTCTTTCTATTTAGAACCTAATCAATTTGTATGGTATCGATGGCTTTGTTCTCACAAATCCCTCGTCACTTGAATAGTTTTAACGGAAGAAATGATAGCACACTATGAGTATACAAGGAGCAATACCTTCTTTAGCGAATTGATAAATCTCAAGAAAAAGGGTTTAGTTACTGAGCACATTGAGAACTTCCAAAGTTTGAATATAAAGGTAACCGATATTCTAGATGAGCACTTGATTGATGTATTCATAGGAACTTTAAAGGATAACATTCAACATGAGGTTCACCTTTGGGAACCCAAATCATTGGAGAATGCATTTAAGGTGGAAAGAAATGTTGAAAGTAAAAATATGGCTATGGATACTAGAAGGACCAATCCTAACATCTATAGAGAAAACAATGCTCCTTATTCTAAAACACCTCAACCTACAAGGTTGACACCTCAACAATTGGAGGAAAGAAAAGAAAAAGGTTTATGCTTTTATTGTGGCAACAAGTACAGTAAGGGACATAAGTGTGGTGATAAGAAATTATTCTACATAGATTGTGAAGAGGAAGAAGAACAAGAACAATAACCATATCAATATGAAAACATAGAATAAATTTCGTCTAAAGAGTTGAATCCCACGATATCGTGTAATGCATTGGCTAGAATTAGCACTCCTCAAGCCCTCAAGATCGAAGGATACATCAAAATGAAAAATGTAATAGTCCTAATTGATTTTGGCAGTACTCATAATTTCATTCACTATAAATTAGCCAAAGCTCTCAATTTCCTTGTATATCCGACACCAGAGTTTCAAGTAATGATTGTAGATGGAGGAACTATCAATTGCTCAGGAAAATGAAATAAGATCAATATTACTATGGGGGAATATGTAATGAATAGTCTAATGATTTCTATACCCATGGGTGGTG
>ML792204.1:73977-85010 GCA_009831015.1 Picea engelmannii
CCTTAAGCATTACCCTTAACCAATCGTCGCCTAGCTCAGAATCTAAACCCTAAGCCTAAGACCTTCTAGAAACCGGGGGGAAATTTTAGTGTGGCATTAACAAATGATAATTCAAAAAAAAAAAGAGAAAACAAAACTCGGACTATCACCCTCTCTTTATCCTTGTCTACTTAATTAAACTATCCTCCATCGCCTTCATCTTCCAGTGTCCATCTTCCTTTGCTTGTGCAGTTCACATTTACTAAATCGCCAGCCCTCCCCGTAATTCCTCTTTATTCGTTTTATGTAATACATTTACTTTTCCTCTGTACGGGTTGCCATCGCCTTAATCCCTCTTTAATCCTAAATATACAAATATATTAATGGTAAATTAAAGGATGAATGCATGCTTACTAATAGAAAAATGAAAACATATATATATGTATATTTATGTTATAAACAAATTATAATCAAATAAAGTTAAACATGTGAAGATAAAAGGAAATAAAAAAAAAATGATGAGCGCACATACCTTCGAAATTTTGAAAAGAAAAATAAAAATGAAATATACAAACAAAATAAACTAAAAAGAAAAATAAGAAAGTCAAAGAGAAAAAGGGGGGGAGAACATAAGAAAAAGAGATTTAGGGTTTGAGTCTGAATAAAGGAAAGGAGGAGGGGGAAGGGAGGGGACTTTTGCTCAGATTGGTATGGTTATGCTGGAGAATAGAGAGTGACTGATTGCTGGTAGGAGTTGGGAAGCCTCAGCAGATTTGAGTGGTAGCTCAGCCTTGGAGGCGAGCTGAGGAGCTAGTTACTCTCTGGTTGTGTGTGGCCCCTTTGCGGCTCGGGGGGATGAGGGGGAAGAAGAGTACCCCTAGCATTTGGCTGGGACGTACTGGTGAGTTCGTTGCGGTCGGCAAGAAGGAGCAGGAGCGGCGGGAGCAAGGAATCGTCGCGGCAAGAAAGCAGGCCAAGGTATGTTTGTATTTGATGGAATGATAGTTTAGATGGTTGTGTTACCTTTGATGAATACTTCCAGTTGTGATAAGAGTTAGATAAAATGGTTGCAATTATTTTCTTTGGGCGTGTTTTCCTTGCAGTAGACTTGCCCTTTTTCGTTGGGCGATTTGATATGCACCTGGGCGTTTATGTTTACATTGGGCGTCCTTTTTTTTGGCAGTAGGGTTTCTCTTTAGTGCTGGGCGTTATATACAGTGTCCGTTTGTTTTTGTTTTTGGGTTTCTCCGCCTTTACATTTTGGGCATTTATAAAATGTAGTGGGCAGATTCCACCGTGGGTTTTTCTCTTTATTACTTGTTGGGCATCCCCCTTTCCATGGCCTGTGTTTATTTTATGGTTGGGCGACTCCATGGTGACCTGGGCGGGTATTGATAGGGATACGTATCTAAGCATGTTGTGACCTGATATCAAAGCTGGAAACCCTCTACCCAGTTCATCTGGTTCAACGTATGTGCCAGCTTGTGATAGTGATATATTGTGCCAAGTTCTATGTTTATTTCATGAGGTTCTAAACTCGTGTACAAGGTTGTAACTATCTATCCTTGATTATGTCTAAAACGCTACATACCAGTGTTCTAAACAACCCCTTACTAGTAGGGTTCCAATACCAATGATTCGCTAGAGAAGTATGACCATTAGTGTGTTGTGGGATAAATACTCCATACAAGTAAGCTTATGGCTATCGTCTTGAAGGTGTTCATTATATCAAACTCATGACTATGAGACTTAAGCTCTAACCCGCTGCCGGTGAATGGTCGTATGCTTCTGCTGGTAAAAAAAAATAAAAAATTTCTCGGCCTGGTATAAAACCAAAAACCCAACTGACCCAATAAAAGAGCTTTACATTTATTTATTCATCTACATTCTCTCCATGTATTAGAAGGGATAATTGTTCTTATTTCGAAATGGATTGAGAAACGCAGCCCAAGGGCGGCCGATCACAGTAGATTCCTGCAGCGTAGGTTCAATTACAAGGGTTTAATTTTTCCATCGAATTCGCTGAAGAATTGCGAATGGCCTCATCCCCTTGAAAGTCACGCCTTAGATGCAACGGACCTGAGCGAGATAAGCCTCGTTGGTGAAGGCATCACTATTATGGACTACACAATTATTCAGAGCCGCTAATTGTCCTTCATTTAGTGCTTATGGGTTCATTGGTCTCTTTGGTTGTTCCAAATTAAATCTAGGTTATCTATTTTCCAGCTTCAGGTTTTCTACTTTCGGTGGCAGTGAAATTAATTATTGTTTCGTGTTCCCAGAAGTTTCCTCTTTCTTCCAACCAATTCATTTTTCCATCTCAGTCATGGGCATCATTTTGCGTGGATATTTTGTGTTTTTCTAATTACTGGTTCACTAGAATATCTCATGCCTTACCTTCAGAAACCGTTGTTGAATGAATGAGATTGGGAGTTTTTGGCGACTCAGATCCATTTATTACATATAATTACCACGCTTAGATCCATATTATTGCTAACTGGTCCTTGTGTGACACACCTCTTGAAGTTGGCGTAAAGTAGGGCTAAGATAACCCCAAGGTGCAAACTGTGCTGTCATTTCAAGTGCGTTATTTTTTTTCCTGTTGGGACAACCTATGGTAAGCCCTGGTTTCGTCTTCCATCGAGTTCAGATCTAAGCGATGTGTGCGTACTTGTTAGAGGCAAATCAATGCTACAACAAGTGTAGCGACCTAATCTCTGAATCGAACGGCTCATATACTTGGTGCGTTAAACCTCTTTTATGAATGGAGATCCAAGGTTTAACTTGTAATTCAGATCTGAACTGGTTTAAGGTGAGTTCCGCCTGTGTATGGCATAAAGACAATTCCTCATCTAATACTTTCGTCCTTCAATTCATGTACCTGACCAAATCTCCTGCGACTTTTGTTCATTGGTATAGTTGCCGTTTCGTTTTTGGACATTATGTGGCAGTGTCCCTTGGTTTATTTGACTCTCAGTTGTTTAGCATCTCCTTCATTTTCCACAGGAATAATTACTGTCAATTTGCTGCCAGCGAGTTATTTCCTCCTCGTGATAACTCGATGTCGTTTATTTTGCGCCCCTAGGTCATTTAATCTTTACTGCCCAATTACTACCAGGTAGTCATATTCCTTTTTTTGATAAATCATGCACGCCCACCAGTGAATCCTGTAACAGAGCGTTGGGCTGCGGTTGACGGCACGCAGCCTGCTCTAAGTCCAATTTTTTAAACTCCCTTTTTCTGCTGCTTGATGAGTGACTTCTTTTTTCCGCCATGTCATCCTAACATCTGCCAGGTGGTCATTACCATGGGGTAGATGTAGCGTATTTTAGTACCATCGATATTAGACCTAGGAAGTTATCGTGATGGTCCCTTAAAAGGTTATCATTTTTGGATATTAGCATTTAATTATTGTTATCTTTCTATACGTGTGCTTTTAAAAACATTGGCATTTTAAACAGGGAATTATTAAATAGTGTTAGGGTTAGGGTCATTATTTACTATGAGGATTATTTAGATATGAGCATTTAATTATCGTTAGTTTTATATAAATGTGCTGAAAAAAAAACATTGGTATTTTAAACAGTGAGTTATTAAATAGTGTTAGGGTTAGGGTCATTTTTAACTATGAGGATTATTTAGATATGAGCATTTAATTATTGTTAGTTTTATATATATGTGCTTTTAAAAACATTGGTATTTTAAACAACGAGATATTAAATAGCCTTATGGTTATGGTCATTTTTAACTGTGAGGAGTATGGTTATGGTTAATATGAGGTCGAATTGAATTATTAGTATTTGTTTACATTGCAATGATTTTGTCTGTTGATGGCAATGTTAATATAGTTTCGATTGAAGACTAATGTTGAAGCTTCACTACAATGTTACTATTGGCTTAATTGCAATGGTAACACTTATTTAAATTGCATAGTAAAATTTGTTTCATTTGCGATGGTAAGGATGATGTCGAATCGACATATCAATATTTGTTAATTTGCAATGAGTATACTTATTAACGGCAATGTTAATATTGTTTTTAATGGAATGCTAATGAGGAAGCTTGAACTGTAGTATTAATAATTGCTAAATTATAATGGAAATTCTTGTTTAAATTGCAATAATAATATTGTTTTTAATTTCCCATGTTAATGATATGGTGGAATCGCAATGTTAACCTTTGTTTAATTGAAATGTTAGGATGATGTTTAGACTGATAGGTTATTATTCATTGAATTGAAGCGTTAATGATAAGGTCTCCGTATACTAATAATAATTAATGGAGCTTTGATCCTGATTGATGTCTTCGAGTCTCAATAGGAGTGGGTCATTATTAGAGTCCTCCTGACTTGCATCTCCCGTAGAGGTCGTGTTGTCCACGATATTGTAGTACTTGGGGGTTTTGTATTGTGTAGGCTGTCGGTGTCGGGCGGGATGTAGACTCCTCCTGTAGCTTAGTATTTTTGTCTGTGTGTAATCCGGTGGAAGGAATCGAGTGCCGTATCAAGAGTCTCGGGTTGTTTAAAGGCACAATTCCACTCTTGCGACACACTCTGAGCCGTATCAGTAGTCTCGGGCTGTTTAAGGGCACAGTTCCACTACTGCGACTCTACCGTCGGATTCCTTCATTCTGTGACAGTATTGTGCCTAACCCCTAGTGTCTGTCTCTACCTACAGCCGCTAGTTGCCCGCCTCATGTCCGGGGGCGTTTGCTTCTTGTTGTCACTATGATATGTCGGGTCTTCTTGATTGTGTTCGTCTTACTTGCGTCCTGTTGGTTCGAGTGTTGACGTAGAGTCGAGGGGGGGTTGTTTCTTCTACACACGCGCAGACACTGTAAACAAACCAACAAAAAAAAAAAAATTGCACCTGTTGACAGAGTAGTTGTCCTTAACATGGGAGGGTTGTTACATGGAAAATGCGATTATTTTGGTTACAATTGTCAAGGATTATAGTGCCAATTTGGTCTTTGATCTAACAATTATGAGTGAAAACGAGACTTAGAGAGGGAAATAAATTTCATTCATCATTATGAGTAACAAGGGATCTTTTTCAATAGAGTTTGTAATAGGGACTATTTTTTGTTGGGGATAAGTGTCCAAATATTGGTGTACCCTAGGATGATCAAGGGATTTCTCATCTATGTACAAGGATTTGGATGTGAATTATTATTATAAGAATAAGCATTTTGTAGTAGTGTCCTTTGGAGCCTTATAATACTTCCACTAACATGTGGGATGAGAGGATGGGTATAGATTATTGGGATTAGATTCATGCATTGTTTAATAGAAAATAGGATTTGGACTAGGGATAGCAATAAGTTTAGGATTATGGAAATGAATGAAGTGAGGGATCTTTTCTAATTTATTTTCCACAATGCGTATATGGATAAAGACTTTGTATATGGGGGTTCTCTAAAATAGTTATACTTCTTTATAAAAAAAATATAAGTAAACCAAAATTATATTTAAAATATCTAAAAGTAAACCAAAACACCACATGGAACTTGGCATATATATCAATATCTACATATTCATGAGGATTGTGAACTTTTACTAGTATAAAGCCTACTTTTAAAAACACGTCAAAACCCTTACCTTTTCATTGTTCTTTCTCCATATCCATTATCCCATACAACTTGATAAGAGTTTTCCATGAGATGCATTTCCATCACCAAGACCTGCATGAATCATAAAAGACAATTTTTTTATATGAGTAAATAATTAATAAGAAAATAAGCATTCATTGAGTTATGTAAAATACTCTAGAAAAAAATTAAGTTGTCACATACCTTAATGAGCTTCTCTTTATTTCGAGAATAGGTTACTCTCTACTGAACAGGGCCAACCATGTGAAGGTGGAAGCTCATATGGCCCCTCCCCCCCCTCACATCGCTCTCAATTCCCCATACCCAAAAAATGATTTTCTTTATATACAAAACATATAGACATTAATGCATAACTAGGATAGTCATCAAAACATATGAAAATATAAACATCGATAAAGATCCAAATGCAAGTCATGAATTTATACATCTAATTTTTCTTTTATTTATGTTTTTTTACATTCATAAAACTGACAATTGGGCAATCATCATCATCCAAGGAAATTGTATTTTTTGTTCCCTTTCCTTCTATTGTTTGTGTGCGCTCATGTACCATACTTTTGGTATGTCACTGAGAAGGGTTAGCTAGCATCTATTCAGGGTTGTGTACTGGAACAACGAAAATGACCATATCAATATGTTGAAATATAATTTACTTGCGTTAATTGGTGTGTTAATTTCATGTCCACTTATTCATATGTTGAAATTAACACACCAACTAACCCTTATTCATTTGATTTACCTGCGTGGTTGGGGAGATAGGAGTCTGGCCCAAGTTTTTTCTATATTCAAACACACTTTTAAAACCATGCTTGTAACCAAGCTTTAGGTCCTCCTCGGTGGTAGCAATGTCGAACATATTTAACTGCAATGCATAACACCATTAAAAATACCAATAATAAAAACATATATTTGTTCACTACTGTTAAATAAATATTAACCATAGTTAGTCATTTAAATATTACTATTCGGGCTTTTAGCTTTCCGTAGCCACCCTGGCCTAGTTTATGCTGGCCATGTTTTTCCACTCTCGCCTTTCTTGCTTTGGAGGTGTCTGGTAGCCTACATATGGAATTTTTGAAAAAAAATAGATATCATAATTGTTACTTAAAATAGGAAAGAAAAACATAAATGCTCATATTTCACTGATAATATGACATGTGTTGTACCTTGCTTGACCATCTCATGGTTTTCGTCCTTGTTTGTTAAGAAAGTTCTCCTTTGCATCCTCTATTAGCGCCTTCCACTCTTTCTCGGGAACCATGGGAGGGTGCTCATGCTTGAGGTCTATTTGCAATTTATCCCTATACTGGGCCCTAGTGTATTTTAAATTCTCGTCGGCTAACTTTGCAACCACTTTCTTGTTGACAGTGTTGTCGAACAAGTTTACCAAGTGATCTATTAAATCATCTTTCTTTTTTCTATCTTGGCCATTCCACCATGTGTGAATGGTGGGGACAAACAACTCCAATGCTTTGTCATGTAAGTTTCTATAGAAAACATTGTTTCCTGTAGAAACGTGTTATCCATTAATTTATAATAATATCAACAAATTTCCATTTAAATTTCATGAAAAGAATGAATAAATTAATGGGACAATTACCTTCAATCTTCTGAATATTTATCGGAACACATGCGTCATCCACCAGAAAGGTGACATCTAGTGATCCAGTGCTTTTAATTCATTCTACTGCATGTAGAATAATATCCTATGCACCTACACTTTGTTCCTCTCTGGATTCATCATGTGGAGTCTCAGACTCCGGCTCGTCATGCTCTGGCATGTCATGCCGATCAAAATCATCCCTCTCATCAATGGATTCAAGGGGAACCTCAGGAGGCTAAAAAATCCTCACTTGCACTTTGCTATGTCAACCTTTTTTGTGCATTGGACCATCACTGCTACCTATAGCATTTGCAAGATCAACAGGTTCACCACGCACGGGGTTTAAAAACTCCTACAAATAGAAAATTTTTCTTTATCAGATCATATACAAAATATAAAACTAAAAAACAAATATGAAATTTTCATAACTAATAAAAATATTTAAAGATGCCACTTACCCCAAAATTAGTTATTGTAGTTTGTAGCTCTAAAATTCTTGCCCTGTCCTCCTGTGTCAGGGGTATTTTTCTAATCAAACCTAGATATTCGATGTTAGCCTTCTTCAAGGCCTTTGTTACAGTTATCATTGGGTTTGTCAAATAAAATGTTTCATCCTCATCAATATCCTTTATGGGAGCCTTCCCACGTTGACCATGCCACAATACATTGATGAATAAAATTAATGAGACAAACTTTAACAATTAAGAAATTTAGTTGTTGTAGTCATAAGTTGTTACTATATTTAACATTTACATGGTGAGGCACTGCAGGTGCCTTTCCACGTTCACCCTGGATAGATGTAAAGAGTGATTTTCAGACACGGACACCCTGGACATATGTTGACACAATAAATCAATCAACAAAAGTTATGAAATTCACATCTAACTTAAAAAAAATGAAATATTGCAGTAATATCATAAAAACAATAACAAAATTTCAAAAATTTAGTTGTTGTAGTCATAAGTTGTTACTGTATTTAACATTTACCTCGTGAGGCACAACGGGTGCCTTTCCACGGTCACCCTAGAGAGATGTAGCGGGTGAAACTTGGACACAGTCACCCTAGACAGAAGTTGACATAATAAATCAATCAACAAAAGTTATGAAATTCACCTGTAACATTCAAAAAATTAAATATTGGAGTAATATTAGAAAACAAATAATGAAATTTTAGAAATTTAGTTTTTGTAGTCATAAGTTGTTACTGTATTTAACATTTAACTATTGAGGCATAGAAGGTGCCTTTCCACGGTCACCCTGGAAAGATGTAGCAGGTGAAATTCGAACACGATCACCCTGGACAGAAGTTGACACAATAAATCAATCAACAAAAGTTATGAAATTCACCTGTAACATTTAAAAAATTAAATATTGGAGTAATATTAGAAAAAATAAATAATGAAATTTCATAAATTTAGTTGTTGTAGTCATAAGTTGTTACTGTATTTAACATTTACCTACTGAGGCACAGTGGGTTCCTTTCCATGGTCACCCTGGAGAGATGTAGTGGGTGAAACTCAGACACGGTCACCCTGGATAGAAGTTGACACAATAAATCAATCAACAAAAGTTATGAAATTCACTTGTAACATTTAAAAAATGAAATATTGGAGTAATATCAGAAAAAAATAATGAAATTTTAGAAATTTAGTTGTTGTAGTCATAAGTTGTTATTATATTTAACATTTACCTATTGAGGCACAATGAGTGCCTTTCCATGGTCACCCTAGAGAGATGTAGTGGGTGATTTTCTACCATGGTCACCTTGGACAGATGTGGACACAATAAATCAATCAATAAAAGTTATGAAATTCACCTGTAACATTAAGAAAATGAAATATTGTAGTAATAATAGAAAAAAAAAATAGTGAAATTTTTGAAATTTAGTTGTTGTAGTCATAATTTTTTATTGTATTTAACATTTACTTCCTAAGGCAAAGTGGGTTCCTTTCCATGGTCACCCTCTCCATCTATTCGATTTAAGTTGTAATCGATCAACAACTCTTCACCTGGAACTATTGTTTTTGTTGCACATACAAATATACGATTTCCTCCACATGCCTCAAATATGCAATTCAGTTTCTTAGTTGTTGCCACTGGTCGTGTACTATTTATAAATCTCACAATGTTTCCAGTAGCTTTTGGCATTCCATTAATATACATAGTTGCCCCTTTATTTTGATTGTTATCTAGTAGTTGTATATAATTTGTGGCAACTCCATATCTCCGCATACTTTGCGTATATCAAACCAACATCAACCAACGATTGTATTTTTATAATGGTCCAACATACTGTATAAATTCAGCTACATTTCCATAGCTGACCTTTATTCCATCCATGTAAAATAACCCCAATCCATGTAAGGATGAAGGAGCAATGTGATACATCCTGCCACTGATGAAGAAATTTGTGTCCACTTCAGTTAGCTCCTTAGGTGCCCATCATTGCACTAGATGTTTATACCTCAAGGGAAACTCAATGTCACCTATGCTCTCAACATCATAATTACATGACCCTCCGTTGGAAATAAAAAATTGCATGTGGGTATGAAATCTTTTTCTTACCTTTTCCAACCTACTTGATCTAGAACCGGTAGATCTAGTACAACACATCTCACTTTCAACCTCTCTTACTATATCTTGATCATCACTCGAGGAAGATAGATCCGACAGATACCTATTTGGTGGTACCTACACTTGTTAAAACAAGAAGGTAATTTATCGTGCCAATATATGTTTTTGGTACCAACATAGTTGCATATAGTTGCATTTAGTTGTATAAAGTTGAAATTGCCACACCTATCTGTCATATAGTTGCATAAAGTTCAAATTGCCACACCTAGTTGCATATAGTTGCATATAGTTTCAATATAGTTGCATAAGTTGCATATAGTTGCAATATAGTTGCATAAGTTGCATATAGTTGCAATATAGTTGCATAAGTTGCATAAGTTCCATAAAGTTTCTTAAATTGCATAAGTTGCATGTTGCATAGTTGCATATAGTTCCAAAAATCTTTAGTCTCTGTGTGGGATCTTTGGTTCCATTAATAGTTTTTTCATAATAAGAATGGTTCTCGAGGCTTGTACCATGTCTAGGGGAAGAAAACAAGAACATTAAGCTCACAATGAAAGTTCTCAAATTCAAGGGCCATGAACTAGGCCTCAAATAACCATGTAGATATTATTTAAGAGATATTTGACCTTCTAGTGGGATATGGGTGCCATTAGGATTTTTTTTGCATCATATATGTAATTCAAGGTTTATATCATCACAAAGGTAAGAAAATCAGGGCCTTCTTCCCTAAATGAAGATTTTTTATGCTTAATGGCGATGAAAAATGCCTCTATTTGGGAAAATGTGCACCATTAGTATGTTTTGAATAAAAATAATTGGTTTCAAGACCTATACCATGGCCAAGGGAGGAAATAAAGGGTCATAGGCCCTAAATAAATCTTCTTGATCTTAATGGCCATGAACAAGGCCTCAAACCACCATACATATCCTCTCTAAGGGATATATGGAATTTGGGTAGGATATGGTCACCATTCACAAGTTTTGGGCATAATGTATAGCAAACAACATAAGGTGCTTAGGCCCTATTTGAATCTTATCAGGGCTGATATTTGTGATGCAGTCCTTAAACAACCACACAAGATCTATGTAGGCTATCTTTGGAACCATTGATATGTTTTCATAACAAGAATAGGTCTCAAGGTGTGTACCATGGCTAGGAGAGGAAACATGTACCTTAGGTCCAATAGAAGCTTCTTCACTTCAAGGTCTATGAACTAACCATTGAATGATCATGTAGATAATGTTTAAGGGATATTTGGCCTCGAGG
>ML792204.1:85067-98436 GCA_009831015.1 Picea engelmannii
ATGCTTTAAATAATAATAATGGCTATTAGGACACCATATGGGAACCATTCACAGGTTTTATGCATCATAGTTGGCTCTCAAGGCCTCTAAGAAGGAACTTAGAGCCATTAGGAGGATATAGTTGCATTCATAAGTTGCATTAGAAGGATATAGGTCTCACATTCATAAGTTGCATATAGTTGCATATAGTGGCATAAGTCGCATATACTAGTTGCATAGTTGCATAAGTTGCATATAGTTGCATAAGTTGCATTGTTGCATAAAGTTGCATGTTGCATAAAGTTGCATGTTGCATAAAGTTGCGTAAAGTTTCATACGTTGCATTGTTTCATAAAGTTGCATGTTGCATAAAGTTGTGTAAAGTTTCACAAAGTTGCGTAAAGTTGTGTAAGTTGCATTGTTGCATAAAGTTTCATGTTGCATAAAATTGCGTAAAGTTGCATAAAGTTGCATAAAGTTGTGTAAAGTTGCATAAGTTGCATTGTTGCATAAATTTGCATGTTGCAAAAAGTTGTGTAAAGTTGCATAAGTTCCATAAAGTTGCTTAAGTTGCATAAGTTGCATGTTGCATAGTTGCATATAGTTGCATACTTGCATATAGTTGCATATTTGCATATAGTTGCATACGAAATTGTTGCAATATAGTTGCATATAATTGCATAAGTTTCATAAGTTGCAATATAGTGTCATATAGTTTCATAAGATGCAATATAGTTGCACTTGACCATTCACCAATATTTGAGAATATAGTTGCAATATAGTTGCAATATGAAAAATGCCTCTATTTGGGAATATGTGCACCATTAGTATGTTTTGAATAAAAAGAATGGGTTTCAAGACCTATACCATGGCCAAGGGAGGAAATAAAGGGCCTTAGGCCCTAAATAAATCTTCTTGATCTCAATGGCCATGAACAAGGCCTCAAACCACCATGCATATCCTCTCTAAGGGATATATGTAATTTGGGTGGGATATGGTCACCATTCAGAAGTTTTGGGCATAATGTATAACAAAGAACATAAGCTGGTTAGGCCCTATTTGAATCTTATTAGGTCTGATATTTGTGATGCAGTCCTTAAACAACCACACAAGATCTATGTAGGGTATTTTTGAAACCATTGGTACATTTTCATAATAAGAATAGGTCTCAAGGTGTGTACCATGGCTAGGAGAGGAAGCATGTACCTTAGGTAAAAAATGAAGCTTCTTCACTTCAAGGTCTATGAACTAACCATTGAATGATCATGTAGATAATGTTTAAGGGTTATTTGGCCTCGATGTGGGATTTGGACACCATTAGTATGTTTTCACATCACATATGGGAGTTTAGGATTCTACCATCATCAAGGGAAGGAGAAAAGGGAATTAGGATTTAAATGAACCTTATGTTCTTATTGACCAAGATCAAGGCCTCCAATTAGGAATATGGGCAAGATTGGTGTGATTAATGACCATGAACAAGGCCTCAAACCACCACACAAATCCTCTTGAAGGTATCTATGGACTTTAGGTGGGATACAATCACTATTCACAAGTTTTGGACATCACGTATGGCACTTTGGATCTTACCCATGGTTAGGGAAAGAACATAAGATACTTAGGCCCAATTTCAATATTCTCATTGATCTTTATGATGTAGTCTTTGTACAACCACACACGACACTTGGATGGGATATTTCACCTTCGTGTGGGATGTTTCATGCCAATAGTACATTTTTCACCTCTTTTGTTAGGTTTAGCGTGGAAGTGTTTAATTTCCTAACACTCTTGATATGCCTTTTTCACCCTTAGGTACTTGAGTCTTTTATTTGCAGGTATGCCTCCCACAGCAAGGCTCCATGTAAAAACTGCTTATTTGGCTTAAGAATGGGTTTCCATACAATTCTTAGAAAAAACAAACATGCTCTTTTCTTGGATTTTAGTTGTCAGATTTGATTCAAATGGCCTTCAAACGATTAGAGAAAATCCACTTGTACCCCATGGTTGAATTATAGTTGTGAAATGTCATGGATGTACCACATTTCCCGTCCCAACACTAATAAGTATGAGTTAGGGATACTTAAATTTAACAAAAAGTCTTTAAGAATAAGCTCATGGATTATTTATATTATAATCTTGTTAGTATTAACTAGGGATAAATTTCACTTAAGATTGTCCCACACAAGTAGCCAATTTTTGGTCAGGCCATTAAACATATTATTGGTTGTGTGGATGCCTGAATAAAACAATTTTAGGGCTAAGAATTAGCAGGACTAAACCAAAGGATTACCTACAATAATAATTAAAGTTGATCACCATAATAAATGTTCATTAAAAGAGAGCCTAGATTTGAGAGAGGATTCTTTCTAGGCAAAGAAAGGCTTGATCACTTCATTGGAGTTATAGATACTTTGTACCATACAAGTGCCTAAAATCTTGACCCAGGCGGTGGGTGCAGGGTGTGGGTACCAAGTTATTTTGTTAGGAAATGTATTGCCATGATTTTTTTCCCGATGCAATCCCTTAACTAATGTGATTCTTAAGGAGACTTTTCTAAGCATTTTTTCCCTCCATGACTCAAATCACCCACTTTGCACACAACACTTGAGTTTGAACCCTGGTTCTAATAATTCCCATTCCCCTAAAATCTCTAGATGTAAAACATAAAAAACAAACTAGCTCACTGAAAGCCTTGTTGATTAAGGTTGGTTGTCATTGATGTCAACCCTTGAAGAAAGCCCCACAACACAAAGGTTTTGGGTAATGGAACCAAGATTGTTTGTTGTAAATATGACTCATTATTTTCTTCTCATGGTTGATAACAAGTAAATATGGATGAACTCCAAAGTGGTCCCCTTATGGTGAAATCCCTCACAGGAAGACGCTTTGCAAAGTAAGAGAACCCGCTTAATTGTTGAATAAAAAGATGAAGGACAATGTATTTTTCAGTTAATAAATCCTGGATGGATATTCCTTGTCATTCCATTTCTAGTGGTATGTGGAACGTCACATAACTCCTCACGGTTAGAGAGTTATGGCCATGAGAATTTGGAGACCCCTGGTTTGGGTAATGGAGCCAAGTTTGTTTGATGGATAATGATAGGATTTATGATACATTTCAAAATAATACTAATCTATATGGATATTATATTTCATTCCATTTATAGTGGTATGTGTAACATCACATAACTCCTCACGGTTTGAGAGTTATGGCCTTACGAAGTTGGAGGACCCTCATATGTCATCTAGAAGCCCCAAAAGGTCAAAGTACTCAACATGGTTTAAGAGATTTTAAAAGGTAAATAATAAAGTGAAGTAATGAGTGTATTATAATTCAAAGTGAATACAAAATAAATTATTTCAATAATAAATTTAATGGAGAAATTAGAAGTGGGTTAACCCTAAAATAAGGAAAGTGGGGCCACATGACCTAGAAGATGTTTTTAAGGAAGCTACTTGGAGGGTATAAATAAGAAGCAAGGCTCTCTCATTTTAATCACACTTGAGAATATTGAATATCTATAGGTTTCTGAGGTAACCAAGGATATCTAATCCGAAATTCTAAGGGAAGGAGAAGAAAAGAAGGTCGAAATGCAAGGAAGGATAAATTCTTTTGATGGTGCTTTCTAAGGTATGTTATTTACAGGTCATCTCACCATTTTCGCTATAATTTTTTTTATATAATGATTCAGACTGTGCAATTTATATTCCAATGAGAAAACATATACAAGTATCCATGGTAAAAAAATCATCTTGTGGGTCATTGTATTTTTTGAGTTACACTCCGTGGAAAATATGGTTTGTTGCTAGTCCTGAAACTAGTCAAAAACATGTGTTTTGGGTAAAAATGTCATAACTTATTCATAAAAGATTCAAATTCAGTGAAACGAAATGTGTTGGTTAGGGTACAATATTTGGTATGCTGTGTAACATTTTCATATCATTTCAACAAATATTTTGTGCGGGGTATGCTCTACAAGGTCGCTCTCTAGAATAAGCCATAATTCAATATGGTATGTTGTGTATGTGTATGTTTGTTCATTTGTTCATTTCTTATTTACTCTGCAGTTATTGGATGATAATGCTTCATTGATATAACACTTGGATTATATGGTCAAAAAGGATTTAATTGCTCTATTACTTATTCAACCCCCTCTCAGTCATCCAACAATTGGAATCAGAGCAGGTTCCTTCAGAAATCAGTTTAACCACTGAGAGGTAGATAATGGAGAGTACCAACGCATACAAAAATGGAATACCATAGTTTGATGGACATAAGTATGCTTTTTGGAGCATAAGGATGAGGACATATATACATGCATGGATATTTCATGTTTGGAAATCAATTGTAGATGGATACACAACACCAAAAATTCCACCAACAAATGACAAAGAAGTAAAACTCAGTGAGAATAATTCCAAATCCACAAATGCACTTCTGAATTTCTCGGTGATACGGTATTCACCAAAGTTGCACACTGTAAATCTACTAAAGAGATTTGGGACAAGCTTAAAAATATTTATGAAGGAGATACAAAAGTCAAAGAAACAAATCTTTAGACTTATGGAGGTCAGTTCGAACAGCTAAAAATGAAGGAAGATGAAGATATCACAACCTACCTCTTACGAGTCGATGAAACAGTGAATGCAAACATAGGATTGGGAGAAGAAATTGAAGAATCTGTAATTGTTCAAATGATACTAAGATCTCTTCCTATGAGATTCAACCCTAATATATCAAGAGTATAAGAAAGATCAAATATGGACTCAATAAGCATGGGCGAACTGCATGGAATCTTCATAGCATATGACATGAGAACTGAGCAGGAAAATCCAAATGTAAAAGAAGAAACCTTCAAGGCATCCAAAATATCAAAGCAAAAGAAAAAAGAATAAGAAGAATATAGCAACAACAGTGATGCGTCAGAAGATGATGAGAAAGTGGCGAACTTCGTCAAAATACTGAACAAGGGAACCAACGGTAGGTATAGAGGTAAGATCCCTTTAATTTGTTTTGATTATGATGGTATTGGTCATTTTTCTAACAAATTTCCTCATAAGAAAAAGATAAATGATGAAGGTTACTCAAAAGGAAAACACACATATAAAGGAAAAATAACTACAAAGAAAGTTTTCAAGAAAAACTTATACACCAAAGAAGACATATCTTCATTAGATGAAGATGAAGTCGGTGACAATGAGACAGGAAGAGTTCTATTCATGGTAGTAAAAGACTCTGACAAAGAGGACTCCAAAGAAGAATATGAAGAAACTGAAGAAGAATGTGAAGAAGTCGAAGAAGAAATTGAAGAGGCAGAAGTTGACTATCAAGAAGAATTAATGTGTGCCATAGAAGTTATCAGAAGAGAAATGAAGAAAAACAAGAAATTGCAAGCATAAATAGACAAGAAAAAGGACACTCGAGAACTAGAACAAATGATCACAAAATTGAAGGTTCAAATAGAAGAAGATAAAAGAATTTAAGAAGCACTCAAAGAACAACTAGAATAAAAGGACAAGATCATTGGAAACTTGGAGGTAGAGGTTGTCACAGTAAGAAAGGATATTGAAAAGAAAAATATGCAGAATAGCTCAAAAGTTCTGAATGACATTATCAGCACTCAAAAATCTCATCTTGACAAGGCCGGACTTGGATACAATAAAAAATAAAAGGGATCAAGCTCCAAAACAATAGAGAAAGAAACAAATCCAAAGAGTTATGAAGAAATAATCAAAGAGGATAGGAAGATATAGAAGGAAGATTACAGGGACACTACTCCACCAAGAAGATTCAGATTTCAGAATCAACAACACACAGATAGGCCTGAAGAAGAAGAAGGATTTATAAGAGCACCTCCTTTCAGAAGATCTTCAACTCCCAGGTATCAAACTATATTGTTTGGTTTATGTTATGCATGTAATAATTTTGGACATAAAGCTATGAATTGCAGAGCTAACAATAGGAACATTAACAACCTTGAGAGTTATACACAAAGGGATTATTTAAGGAGACCTAGTGACACACAAAGAAGAAGTTACAACATGCTTGAATCTTTGAGCACTGAAGTGGAACGTTACAAATGTAACAATTTTTGGCACATGGCCAAGGATTGCAGAATGCCAGTCCCTCCTAAAGAACCTCAATAGAATAACAACAATCACAGACAAGAACATTAGGAAACGACATGGATAAGAAAGCAAGATCAGTATAACAATGAAGAATGCACAATCGCTCTACAAGCTAAGAAGAAGAAACATGGTTGGTATGTTTACAATGGATGTTCAAAACACATGACAAGTGATAAAGACAAATTTCTTACATTACGAAAAGAAAAAAATGGATCAGTCTCCTTCGGAAATGATAATTCATCCAAAATCATTGGAGAAGGCACATTCTAAATTGGGAACAAGAATGAAAATGCACAAAATGTTCTACTGGTAGAAGATATGAAACATAATCTTCTAAGTGTAAGTCAAATGTCTGACCAATGTCATAAAATTGCTTTTGATTCAGAAAAGTGTGAGATAAGAAAAGAAGGTTCAGGGAAATTGGTTGGTACAGCTGCAAGAACTTCAAACAACATATATATGTTATGTGAAATTGGAAATGAAAAGTGTTGTCTAGGAAAGGAAGATTAAAGTTGGATATGGCATAAAAGAATGGGTCACATGCATTTGGATAACCTTCTCAAAGTCATCAAAAGAGAAGAATTCATAGAAATTCCCAACATCACAAAACCAACCAGCACTTTATGCAAGCATTGTCAACAAGGAAGGAAAACAAAGACCAGGTTCAAATCAAAGGAATATTCAACAAAAAGACCACTGGAAATTGTGCACACTGATCTAGTTGGACCAACTACAACAAAGGGATTAAAAGGTGAAAAATACTTTACGTTATTAGTTGATGATTATACAAGAATGACTACAGTTTTCTTTCTCAAGAGCTAGTCAAAAGATTTTGAAAACTTCAAGATCTAAAAGGAAATGGTTGAAAATGAGATGGATTCAAGAATCAAATGTTTGAGATATGATAATGGAGGAGAGTTAAATTCAAATGAATTTATGGACTACTGTATAAGTCATGGAATAAAAAGGAAATTCTTCGTTGCTAGAACACCTCAACATAATGGAGTTGTTGAAAGAAAGAACATGACAGTACAAGAAATGGCTCGAACAATGCTAATGGATTCCAAATTGAAATATATATTTTGGACATAGGCAGTGCATACAATAGTTCACATTCAAAACAGAGTGATTCTCAGAAAAAACACTGATAAAACTCCCTACGAGCTATGGAAAGGAAGACCAGCAAATGTGAAGCATTTCAGAGTTTTTGGAATAAAATTCTACATCAAAAGAGAAGATGGAAGAATGAGAAAGTTTGACTCTCGTTTGGACAAAGGAATACTTTTCAGTTACTCAAGTACAAGGAAAGCATACAAGTGTTACAATCTAATATTGAACAAAGTTGTGGAAAGCATCAATGTAACAATTGATGAAACAGGAAGACCAGAATCAAAGTAAGAAGAAAAAAAATCAATGGAACAACTTTTCAAAGAAGAAGATGAAATATAAGTAGAAGAGGAAGATGAAGATGAAGATAATTCGACAGAATTAGAAGAGAAATTTTAGAAAGTATCTCCAAAGACACCTAGCAAATGAGTACAAAAAAATCATACTTCAGATTAGATTATTGGAAACAAAGATGTAGGAGGTGAGACTAGAAGAAAAATCCATTCACCGGAACAAACACACCTAGCAATCTTATCTACAATTGAACCAAACTGTTTTGAAGAAGCCAGTAAGGATGAATTTTGGAATAAGTCCATGGATGAAGAATTGGATCAAATAGAGAAAAATGACACTTGGGAATTGGTTCCAAGACCAAAGAATAAGAATGTGATCGGCACAAAATGGGTTTTCAGGAATAAATTGAATGAAGATGGACAAGTTGCAAGGAATAAAGATAGATTGATATATAAAGGATATGCACAGATTGGAGGAATTGACTTTGAAGAGATATTTTCCTCAGTTTCCAGAATGGAAACAATCCTTTTACTTTTAGCTTATGCATGCTCCAAAAATGTTAAAGTATATCAGATGGACATAAAATCATCTTTTATGAATGGGGAACTTGAAGAAGAAGTCTACATTGAACAACCAGAAGGATTTTAGTTGTCAGAGAACACAAACTATGTATGTAAATTAAAGAAGGCCTTGTATGGTCTAAAACAAGCTTCTAGAGAATGGTACTCTAGACTGGATAAGTATCTACAATTGCCAGGGTTCAAAAAAGGAAGTGCAGACAACAACCTCTACATCAAGGTAAGTCAAGGTAATATTTTATTAATTGAAGTTTATCTTGATGATATTATATTTTGTATTGATGATGACAGGTTAAGCCAAGAATTTGCAAAAGACATGCATAATGAATTTGAAATGTTGTTACTTGGAGAACTATCATTATTTTTGGGAACTTATATATGTCAAAGCAACCAAGGAATTTTTATTTCTCAAAACCAAGTATATCAGAGAAATGTTAAAGAGGTTCGGAATGGAAGATTGCAAACCAGTTATCACTCCCATGCAAACTAGTTGTAATTTGAGCAAACATGATGACTCGAAGTCTACAGATTAGAGGAAATACAGGTCAATTATTGACATCCTACTATATGTGACAACATCCAGACTAGATGTAATGCAATAAGTTGGACAGGTCGCATGATTTCAAGCAGCACCAAAGGAACCACATGTATTAGTAGTAAAGAGGATTTTCGGATATCTCAAAGGAACATAAGAGTTTGGATTATGTTATCCAAAAGGAAAATATCTATCACTTATGCCAACACAGATGCAGATTGGGCAGGTTGTATTGATGACCGACGAAGCACCAGTGGAGTAGCGTTCTACTTGGGTGAGTGTTTGGTATCATGGATAAGAAAGAAACAATCATCAATATCTCTATCTACAGCCGAGGCAGAGTATATTACAACAACAACATGTTGTACATAGGTTCTTTGGATGAAACAATATTTGACAGATATACAGGTTGAGTATGATGATCCCATTCCAATATATTGTGATAAGACAAGTGCCATCAGTATCTCAAAAAACCCGGTGATGCACTCCAAGACGAAGCACATTCCAATCAAGTATCACATTCTCTAGGAACAGGTTGTAGAAAAGAACATCATAGTTGAGTATGTGGGCACAAAAGAACAAGTGGAAGACATCTTTACAAAACAACTTCCATGGGAAGCCTTTGAATATCTTTGCCAAAGACTTGGAGTTATTTCTACTCCAAAATGAATGTTTTTTGAATACTTATCTTATATGTCTTATATCTATACGAGGAATCACCATAAGAGGACAATTCAACCAGGGGGTGCAACCCCATATGGAAAGATACCTTTGCCATTGATGACAAAGGGGGAGATATTTATCAGATGCAAAGGATAGAGGCATGGTTCTAGGGGGAGTAGATTTATCAGATTCAGAGGACAAAGGAAAATTTATCAGATATAGAGGAAAGAGACACGGTTCTAGGGGGAGCATGAGTGATATGATTTTAGTATTGCATCAAAGTGTTTCCATCAATGCCAAAGGGGGATATTGTTGATTAAGGTTGGTTGTCATTGATGTCAACCCTTGATGAAAGCCCCGCAACACAAAGGTTTGGGTAATGGACCCAATATTTTTCGATGTAAAGATGACTCATTATTGTCTTGTCATGGTTGATAAGAAGTAAAGATGGATTAACTCCAAAGTGGTCCCCTTATAGTGAAAGCCCTCACGAGAAGACACATTGTGGAGTAAGAGAACCCATTCTTAATTGTGGAATAATGAGATGAAGGACAATGAATTTGTTAGGTAAACTATACTAGATGGATAGTTCTTGTCATTGCATTTCCAGTGGTATGTGGAACATCACATAACTCCTCACGGTTACAGAGTTATGGCCATGAGAAGTTGGAGACCCCAGGTTTGGGTAATGGACCCAAGTTTGTTTTATGGATAATAGTATGAGTTATGATATATTTCCAAATAATACTATTCTATATGGATAGTACATGTCAGTCCATTTTTGGTGGTATGTGGAATGTCACATAACTCCTAATGGTTTGAGAGTGATGGCCTTACGAAGTTGGAGGACCCTCATATGTCATCTAGAAGCCCCAAAAGGTCAAAGTAGTCAAATTGGTTTAAGAGATTTTAAAAGGTAAATAATAAAGTGAAGTAATGAGTGTAGTATAATTCAAAGTGAATACAAAATAAATTATTTCAATAATAAATTTAATGGATAAATTAGAAGTGCGTTAACCCTAAAATAAGGAAAGGGGGGCCTACTGACCTAGAAGATGTTTTCAAGGAAGCTACTTGGAAAGTATAAATAAGAGGAAAGGCTCTCTCATTTTAATCACACTTGAGAATATTGAATATCTATAGGTCTTTTAGGTAACCAAGGATATATAAGCCAAAATTCTAAGGGAATGTGAAGAAAAGAAGGCCGAAATGCAAGGATAAATTCTTTTGATGGTGTATTCTAAGGTATGTTATTTACAGGTCATCTCACCATTTTTTCTATAATTTTTTTTATATAATGATTAATACCATTAAATTTCTATGCCATTGAGAAAAAATATCCAATTATCCATGGTAAAAAATTCAGCTTGTGGGTCATTGTATTTTTGGAGATACACTCTGTGAAAAATAGGCTTTGTGGCTAGTCCTAAAACTAGTCAAAAACATGTGTTTCGGGTAAAAACGTCATCACTTCTTCATAACAGATCCAAATTCAGTGAAACAAAATGTGTTGGTTAGGGTACAATATTTAGTATGCTTTGTAACATTTTCATATCATTTCGACAAATATTTCGTGTGGGGCATGCTTTACAAGGTCGCTCTCTAGAATAAGCCAGAATTCAACAAGGTATGATGTGTATGTGTATGTTTGTTCATTTGTTGATTGCTTATTTACTCCACAATTATTGGATGATAATGCTTCATTGATATAATACTTGAATTATATGGTTAAAAAGGATTTAACTTCTTTGTTACTGATTCACCCCCCCTCTCAGTAATCCAACAAGCCTATCCTATAAGTTGACTTGGCGTAAATAAATTTTCAAGATGTTCTTGGGAAACCTTAGAAGGGACCTAATAATAAGAGTAGTAAACATGAGTGGTGATAAAAAATTGGTATATATTTGGAACTTAGTTTCCAGTGATGAAGGTTTAGTGATTCACTTCTTAGTATTCCTCTCTATCGTTGCACCACCACTTCCCACAGATCTTTTGGAGATACCTAGAAACAAAAGCGGATACCCAGAAACTTAAAGAAGTGGTTTGACTATATCCAAGTCTAGTGTTGGAAAACAAGACACATAAGAACTAAGAATTATCTCTATAGTTAATATTGGGTCATGGCCCGTTGAATACTAGAACATGAGGCAATGCAAAATATAGTTAGGAATTCCATGGTATGATTCTAGGATTGCTAGGCTTAATCATCAACAAAATGATCATTAATTAACTGGAAAAATTCCAACTCAGGAAGAGGAATCCCACCATTCATAGACACCATTTTCAAAATGAGAAATCATCCAAGAAGCAAGTGTCTAATCAATTCCTTTGAATTTAAAGTGTTTACACATTAATTCATTATTGTCAACTTTACCATTGATTAGAAAATGAAAGTGTCGACTGGGATGAATAACCCATGCTACAATTTCATGGGCATATAAGGTTGGTCATGAAATCATGAGGAAATTTGATGGCTTAGTTATGATGGAGAGTAGGGATAAGAATAAAAACAAAGTTGAATTCTAATCCCCTAAATCAATTATGTGATAAGAAGTGATGAAGCTAAGTGTTGAGGCATTTGATGGCTACGGTAAACACTACTCCCATGGGTATTTTTTCTTCTCATGGAATAATCAAGGGGATTGGTCATGTGTGAGTTGTAAACAATTATGGTTAGGGCTATTCAATTTTGAAACCGATTATGAGCCTAGTGATAAGGGTACGATTGGAGCATTTTAAAAGGATGACTTAGCATTTTATCAAGCATTCTATAAAGAATTTATATCAATCATTTCATCAAATAATTAACATGCAAACTCAATATATAGGAGGAAGAAGTCAAACCATTTCCTCCGGCCGTGTGCCCTCCTCCGATGCAAAACCGTGTGCCCTCCTCCTTTGCAAATCTGTGTGCCCTCCTCTACAAATATGTCTGCCCTAGTCTCCTCCCGTGTTCCCTCCTCTTGTTCACCTCTCCCTCCCTCTCCTCCTTCTCCCATCCTCCTCTCCCTTCCACTCTGTGTGAAAATGACTGTGTCCTAGCCTCCTCCCGTGCACCTCTCCCTCCTTCTCCTCCTTCTCCCATCCTCCTCTCCCTTCTATGCTCCAAATCCGTGCTCATGTGTATAGTGGTGTGTGACTATGTATAGTGGTGAGTGTGAGCAACTCTGTGCACGAGTGTAGTGGCCGTGTGCGATTTGAATTTTGTTTTGTTTGTATGTTGTTTTTTAATTTTATTTTTCTATATATATATAAATAATATATAATAATATATTATATATATATATATATATAATATATATTATATATATTATATATAATAATACAGATTATATATATATATATATATATATATATATATATATAATCCCTAACACAATAGTCCCATATAAATGAATTAACCCCCTAATAGAATTTGATCATTGATCCATTTGATCCTTGATGAAATCACCTCCTAAAAATTATGACTTTGAACACAATCAATCCCTATTATATGATAACCCCCAATCAATATCAACTTGAACATGGTATACCCTCTGATCCCTATGACTCCTGAAACAATCGCCTCCAGTGAACATAGTGTGACCTCAAACACACTAAAAGATGAATACTTTATGGTTCTGAACATAGTAATATCAAAATAGATTGACCCTTCTAATACAATATGACTCTTAACCCCTATAACTAGCCTTGATCTCTTAATTCACCCTTTTTATCTATTTCAAATTATTATTATGATGCATTTAGAAAAGTATGAGGTTAATTAATATGTCATTTATGGTCAACAATATCTTTGGCATTAAAGTATTGTAGTGCCCAGGTTTCAAACCTACGTTAAAATTTCTTCCCAAATTTCGGTAATTTCTATAAGTCTTTAAAGAAGTAAAATATTCATAGTTTACAATCTATCTCCATACTTACGTAATAAAATTTGGCAATATGTACTAAATTTAAGTAAACAAACCATAAGTTTTAAATATAAATACCTCGCTCTGATGCTATCCGCAGCAGCTTGCTCCCTTCGCTTGAACCTGCTCCTTAGGACACCCCAAAACCAGCCACCCTACCGACTAGTACGCCTAGC
>ML792204.1:103760-131155 GCA_009831015.1 Picea engelmannii
TCTCTGTGCATTTCTTTATTATATCTCCGTTCTCATTTCGTGCCGAAAATAATCCAGATCGTCATGAGGCTTCAATATGTTGAGACTGATGATCATATGGCAGACATATTTACCAAGGCACTGAGAAGACAAAAGTTTGAGAAGATCATAGATAATATGGGGTTGGTGAAGAATCCCTTCCTCATTAAGAGGGAGTGTTGAGAAGAGTGACTCAAAAGGTCTTCTTCCATGTGTCTTTTCCTAGAATTTGAGTCTTCTTACATGTGTCTTGTCCTAGTAATTCATTAGTATTGTTTTATTGTAGAATTCTTCATGTGGGTTGCATTTGAGTCTCGAAACCCTCCCATAGTTTCAAGGCATGAATCTACTATAACCATGTCAATTTTTGGTGCATACAAGCGCAAACTGAAAAAATTTCAACATTGGCCCCATTTTGTGGCAATATTTTCAATTGCGCGCACCTTTCAATCTAGTCAAAGTTGATATATTAATGTCTCTTGTTATTGTGGGGTTATAAAGCCTCATGATCCCAATGACCACATGCATCCAACCTTTTGAAATAATGATCATTGGGTGACAACATTTATGAAGGGTGACGACTAAGACTAGGGTTTAGGGTTTAGATGATGAATTGATGATGGAATAAAGTGGGTGTGTGAGTCAAATTTGAGTCTAGAAACCCTCCCATATCATTAAGTCATGTGAATAATCTATCCATGTCAAATTTCAATGCATTCAGAAACAGTTTGAAAAAATTTCAACGTTGGCCCCATTCATAGGTCACTGTTGTCTGTGTATAGTCCTAATACAATTTCCTTGTAAAATTTGTATAATATATTTGGAGAATGATAATTTTGAGAATGATAATGATGAATTGATGATGGACATAACTACATCCTTGGTATGATTAGGTGCAATCACGCATAGCTCCTCTTGGTTTTGAGAATAGTTCATTCTCTACTAAATAGAGGCAACCACATGAAGGCAGAAGCTCTAATTATGCCCCCCCCCGGCACATCACTTTCAATTTCCCCATATTACCTAATTTTAAATTCTAAAGAACATGTATCATATACTATATTATACAAAAAAAAACATATAAAGATCATATAAAATATATAAACACATACCTCTTCTTTTTAATAATTAAATATCAGTCATCTTCTTCTTCATCCAGCTCAACATCTGTATCAGGATCTGGTTCAGAATCGATATTGGTGAAAGGATCATTCGTATCAACATCATCATCAACATCATTTTTTCTACTATAGTTATCGATATCATCAATGAGATTGTCATCTCCTACATTTGGATGATCAACTTCTTCAACTTCTTCATTTAACACATCGACTACATGAGCCACCTGTTCCTGACCTTCATAATCATGATATTCTTCCTCATTATTATCTTCATCATTGGCTACATGATTGTACTTTATTGGTATTCCTCTTGGATCATATCTAACAACGTATGACCAACCTGCTTTACCAGGTACCTCTGAGTAATATACTTTCTCACATTGACTTGGAAGAACATAAGGCTATGTACCCAGTTCAAGTGCCCTTGTATTAACCATGGTAAATCCATTATCATGCTCAATAATAGTTCTTTCAGGATAATTTTCATGCATCCATAGCCTATACCATTTAACCTCAAACAAAACTATTTTAAAGGAATTAAAATCACACTCAATTATATCCTCCAAATGGCCATAGTACCTATTCTCAGTTTCTTTTAGATTTATCTCACTTCTAGAGGAAATTTTGGTGACCTTAAACACTGCAGTTATCCCACAATTCGAGGTTTTCATCTTATCATCCAACATTTTGATACGAAACTTATGACCATTACACCACATAGCCTTGTGATGTTTCAATTGCAGCATGGACAACAAGTAAAAAATAAATTGCGAATTAATAATCCTCATATAGGGCTTACTAAATATATATTTCAATAATTAAACAAACCAAATACATTGAAAAATTCGGAAAAAACTAGGAAAATGTGGGTAACAATTTTAACTTCCCTGTTTATCTTTTAAACCAAAGGCTAAATAAACTTCCCTTGATGTAAGATCAGGAAATTGATCTTGATGACGATGCAATGTTTTAATCATCTTACTCACCCCTTCCCATGATAACCTAACGAAGTATTCTTCAGTATATTCTATCCAATGTTCCATCCGATCAAGGTTGTTTGCAATGTATAAATGTAAAGCATACCACTCTCGAGCAACTATATGATGGCATAACAATTTCATATCATTAATTAGTTATTGTTAATAAATGGATAGTTTAATAAATGTGTAATATATTAAATCTATATCAAGATCTAATAATTACCTTTCACATTCCTCATTTTACCTTTCCCCAATAGGACCTCCCCTTCAAATTTGTTGATGGAGTCGAGATGAAAAATGCGAGGCACATTCATATTTTTTGCTAATTTAGGTAGATATTGACTAATATACACCATGCATTGATATACCATATATCCCTCAACCATAGAACCCTCCATACGTTCTCTTTATCTAACAAAATCCTTCAGTGACTTCAACTGCCTCTCCACCATCCACATCAACCTTGTCTGTATTGGTCCACATAATTCAATCTCCTCAAATTGGTGTATGAGGTAGTTTTCTTGTGAATTGAAAAATGTTGGAGGTAGATGCTGTTGCATTTGACACATTAGTTGGGGAATTTCTCTCTTCCAATACCTTATATCTTCTTTATGGATTTCTTTTGATGATATCCACCTACAAATTTCGATGCAATAAAATAATATCAAGGCATAAATAAATTTGCAGATAAAAGATAATATGTCAATAAGTTCCAATACAAATCACATAAGAAGTACATTTTCCTTATGAAACAATAATTACCTCATGTATTTCCCAAGTACATAAATAATTTGTTTTACATTGTTGTCAAAGTCGTTTAGGAGAGATAAAGGTAGAACATATTGTAACAAAAAACAAATAATTGTTATTTGTTTCCAAAAAATGCATACCAATAAGGAAATATATTATAACCAACTAATTACCTTAATGAATGTATGCTAGTCATGTGTTTTAACCCCACCAAAATCACCTTTTTTAGTTAAGATATTTTATATGTTCGACGGAAACCCCATCGGAAACCTAATTTTTTGAATGACCTCTTTTACAATATTGCTCTGTTTCTTGGTCAATAACCAAGGAAGACTAGTATTTTGTTCATGACCATCGCCATTAGAATTAATAATAACACTTTGCAAGGCATTATTAGCTTCGTGGATGTCATAAAAAATCTTTCCAATTCTCTCTTCGTTAGTCCTTCCATCTAATATTCGCCATAACAATTCTATTATGTTCTTCCCGATATGCATTGTATCAAACAAATGAACTATTTGTAGTTGCTCATAGTATGACAATCTACTGAATTTCATCGGGTAACTTTTCATTCCTCGTGGAAGCCCATTTGTGCCTTAACGACATTCATGCAACATCAACAAATTGAAATTAACACTAATTAATGGGACAAAATGAAATTAATACTAATGAAATTAACCAAAGATTTATATAATAGGTCATACATAAATAATTTGCGTACCTTGACGATTTCTAATATATTCCAACTTCCATTGGCGATGTGTCATTCTTCATGGTTTTTCTTTATTTTGTTCTTTACCATTGAACTTTGCTTTGTATGTAGATCGATAACTATGGTTATTAGGAAGAAAGTGCCTATACTCATCAAACACTTCCTTTTCTAAACTCCTTGAATGACAAGATTTTATCCTCAGACCACAAATTGGGCATGCAAATTTACCTTTTGTTTGAAGACCTACAAGATATATGAATAAATGCAGCGTCAAATTAGAGTTACAATTTAAAATAATGCATGATTTTTTCAATAAATATATATAATATTAAATCAAAAAATAAAGTAACAATATACCACAAAAATTTGTTAACCCGGGAGCATCATGAATTGTCCATGACATTATTCCATGGAATTGAAATCATTTTTTCCCTATTGGTCTAGAGATGTCATACATAGTGACGCCAACCCATAAATTCAATAACTCATCGATGAGAGTGTAACAACCATATATTTCTAAACATCATTAAGTTTCATAAACATTTTATTTCGTAAACTGAAACAATAACTTCTTAGCATAATAGTGATTCTTATAACAACAACTTTAGTAACTTAGATTTATCAATAAATACTGATTTCATGGCAGAAAGAAATAAATACATAACTTAACAAAGTACCTGGTTCTGATGCTAATTTTTTTTGCCTCTGTGCCTCGATGTTGCCTTCTTGCTTCCTGCTACTAGATCAACCCTGCCACAAACAAGAAAATAACTGCCCAAAACTACTGTCCTCCCTGCCAACTAGGAAAACTACCTAGCTCCAGGATATCTACGGATATCCTGGCCCTCTGTGCCCAAAACCTCCAGCAACTCAGTGCCTCCCCTGATAAAAATCCATAGTTCCCAACTCTGTCCTCACAGCAAGTCCAAAAGTCCTCAGAAAATCTCTCCTCTGTCGAAAAAAAAAAAAAATCCTCCCGTCCACCTTCCCCTTTCCCTTAGTCCTCCTTCGCCGACTCATGCAGTTACTCCTCCAACCACCCTCTCGTTGACGGGCGAAATTGACCGTCCGTCAACAAAGAGAGTGGAACCGGTCTGGGGTTGTCTAAATAACCCAAGCCGTTTGGAATGAACCACCCTGACGGGTTTAACGGCTCCGTTGGCCGCTCTAAGGTCCTAAGAAAACCAAAGAGAAAACTAACCTAAACTAATTAATCTATCTAAACAAACTAAAACTAACTAAACTAATAAAACAAACTAAAACTAAATAAAACAAACTAAATAAAACTAAAAATAAATAAAAACAAACTAATACACTAATCTAATTAAAACAAACTACTAAATAAATTAAACTAAAACTAAATATAAACTACACTAACTATTCTATATACTAATTACTATTACACTAACTCTAACAATTAAAAATCTAATTAATAATTGAATTACAACTTATTCACAAATATACAATATATACAAGTAGCAGATTTGAATAAAACCTCTAAAACTCATGTGATTTATGTCCTAAGACAGCTAGAGATATATTTTTGATTTTATGATTTTATGCAGAAGAAATAAAACTTACTGAAATTAAACGATCTAGTATACTAATTCTACATATATATCTAACTAAACTAATATCTGAATTAAACTACTAATAAATATACTAAACAAATGAGAAACTAACCTGGAAACACTTCTAATTTGCCCTGTGTGTGATGACTTCGAAGCTGGTCGGAGGAAGTAAACTTGCACCGGTTAGTCCATAAGCTTCTCGTAAACGATAAGTTGCGCTTCTCTTTGAGTTGTTTACAGGACAAACAAGACATAAAAAATCATAACAATTATATGATTTATAAATCTCTGCAATAAGGGAAACCTGTTATGCAAAAACTTATATTTGATAATTCAACTTATGAAGAAGAGAAATATGTCGTTCACAAACTGAATCAAACAATTGTTATGTTCTTTAAACATTGGAAGAAATCAGATATGGGTTATAATGATTAAATTATATCATTTGCAAAAGATTAAGATAGCTAAAGTAGTCATTAACCAAATATGAATTGATATACACAACATGAAACAAAATATTGATATAATGAGAAGCTAAAGCTGTAACAAAACACCAAATTCTGCCTCAGTTTGTATTAAAACTTCATATCCTTGTTCTCCCATGAATGAGGATGAAAATTATTACAAAAATAATAAGTATATATAAGTATTTCCACAGGGTAAAACCTCCCTCTGGATAATATCAAACTGTTTTACATAATCTGGGAGATATTCCCAAAATCAACTAAACTAGGAAACTAAAATGACATCAGAATATTTCAAATATCCCCTAACTGCTCATCAAATCCACTGCAATTTCGAATTCATATGCAATAGACCAAAAATATCAAGTTAGAAAGACATTTCATTAACAAAACAATAAAAATCTAATCCTACAGACTTAGCTACAGAATCATCTGATTCTGTAGCTACTCTAAAATAGCATACAAGACCAGAATCGAAATCAAATCAAATCTTTAAAATTAATCAAAATCAATTTTCTTCCAATGATCATTTAAAACGAATCACTAATGATTCAAATGATTTTATATTTCAATGCTAAACATAATCTAAAGTGATTCAAATGAAACAGGGGTAAGAATAATCTGTTTTTCTTTTACCATAAAATCGGGTCAAAGAGTAACAAGGTTGTTTCATATCAAATGAAATCCATAGTGAGTCATATCGTGTGTGATATGATCTAATCCAACACAACCATAATCCATTCGTTATATTTGTAATAATGTAGCATAAGATTCATGTTGTTTTAATTAAATACAAAGATGGAAATACTGTTACGATTATGGGTAAATAAAACATTCATAATAGCATCAACCAAAATTCGCCATAAATTTCGATCGCTGAGCGTTGCACAGTCAACAGACAAGATCAATTAATAGTAATCACAACCATCATAAGATCGACAGAAGTGATAATCGTAAACTGGGCAAACAATCGAAACAAATCATGACTGAGTTTAATATAGAATAATAGTGAATCCAATCTCGTCTTACAAATCAAGTTGAAACAAAATATTCATTGCCATTACAAATCCAACCGAATCATAGTCGATCTAACGGTAAACCAATACGAATTAACAGGCTGGGTTTTTAGCATAAAAATTATGAATTGAATCCATTCACGATTTGGGTGAATTTGTACAGAATCATATTAAAAATAATCCAAACTGTATTCGATTTGGTCGAAAGTCATATGGACATAAAACCGTAATAGTTAACCATATCACAATTGTTACCAATCATAGCATATACATTATAACGAAACCAAAATGAAATGCGATTGTGTTCAGAATCAAAATATGATAAACAACTTGTGTCTATAATAGATACAAATGATTTCAATTAGCAGAGCATTCATTTTAGCTAAATTAAACCAATCAAATCCACACCAAGATTCAACAAATCGATGAAAATCTAATCGAAGCTAAAATGGGAAAACGAACTTCCATTAATCAAAACAAAACTATGTACATAATGCATATAATGTGACAGAGCAAATCCACGCTGTAATCAGAGCTATTCAAAACCAAATTCGAATTCATTATTTAAACAAGTGATAAAACATACCAGTGATGCTGCTCAAATTATGCCAACTTGGAATTCACGACCGCTGTAGCTGATTCCACATTTTTAAACAAAATAGAGCATGTCGTCCTCTATTTCTTATCAGTGGCTTGCAATTCATCCTTTTGATGGGTAACTCGTGCAACCTGGTCCTCCAAAGAGTGAATTCTTGACTGTAGCATAGGCACATCATTATAATACCTCTCTAACCACGAGCTACATTGATCACAGGATGGCACTGTAGATTTCCACAGAGAAAGAGAGGGTTTGGATGAATGACTGGGGGCTTCACAAGGTAGCTTAATGCCTGGGTAGTTAGGGTCGTTTTGTAGGCAAGGGGGTAGGTTCATCACAAAGTCAAACGAGGGTTCGGCACACAAACCTTCCGAATAGGGGTATGCACTAGCCAAGAAACGCTCCACTTCCGAGTCGGAGTCTTCACTTAACACAATAGGGTTAGGATTGACAGGAGGTTTTGGCTTGTTCCTCGCCATCCAAGAAATTAAACGGGAATTATTTTTTCCTTTGGCGTTTGCAGTAGGTTTGGATTTAGGCTTCTTTCCCATAGGCTTAACAGTCTCGACATCCTTGGTCACAGAGTGGGGTAGGTCGATAGGTGAGTCGCGTAAGGATTTAGGTAAAAGAATATTGTAGGGTACCGAGCGTACAGTCTTGTCTTCTCTCACCACAGGTTTGTCAACCTGTGGAGGATTCGAATCCTCAAAATCATTGAAAGCAAGGAAATCGTTCCAACAGTCTCCGTGTAACCCCAAATGACAGACAACAATCATTTTAACCAACCCATAGTGAAAAAGGCTACTATCAGTCTGGTTCCTTTTGTATTTCTTAGACATTTTAAACAGGCTTCTATGCAAGTAACAGGGAATATTGAGTTGATAACCCATAAAAACCTTAAGCAAATGAAGTTGGTGTAAGAAAACAAACCTGTACCGACCTTCGCAGGTGATAAAATGTTTGATAATCATCAATAAATCATGCCAGCGCTGTTTCAGCATAGTCACGGGTAAACCTTTATCACAAAAGATAAAATTACGCGACTGGAAGAGCAGTGTCCAAGGGACCTCTTCCACTTTGCAATTCTTGGACCATCATTGTCCAGTGGCAGGCAAACCCGTAGCAAGACTTATAAACTTCTCGTCAATTTCCAATTGAACATCACCGACCTTGGCTCGACAACCATCAAAGGTCATGGCGAATTGTCTAGCAACGCAGAGGTTAAAACCATCAAATTTCTGTATAAACGGGAGCCACCCATTGTCCTCGAGGTCAGTGCGGGCACTACCGAACATCAACAGAACCTGGCTACCATTCAGTTCAGCCCTCACGACTGGAGCCATGGTGCGAGCACATGGTAAGGGTTTGAGTTGAATTCCCCAATACACAGGAGCAGAGTCATTAACAACTACGAGCGATCAAAGGGGAAGCATTAATGTGCGCATGCGAGGGTGGTGGAGTTTTTCACTGCCATGCATAATAGTAATGGCAAAGTACAACCGCCAATTAATCCTTTGTTCAATCAATCATAACATAGTTCAAAACCATACTATCCAGCCAACCAAAAAATCAAACGATGAGTGATATGCCAATGCGCAAATAACTATAGTTTTTCAAACCAATGTCATTCAATGTAAAATCAAACCCAAAAGTTAAATATGCCCCATCGTATAAGTGTGTAATGAAAGTTTTAAAACATTGTGACAATTGATATTTATAAAATCGACAAGCCAAGAGCTATAAAAATAAGGATCACATCAAATAAAAACAAAATAAACCATGACCCCTATGCAATTTATAGAATCAATTTGGAAAATGAAAATATCGTCTATTTGGAAAATGCGACGACAATTTGAAGTTCAGAAGACATAGGTGTAGGAAGCTTATAGGGAAATGGAAAAAATTGAATTGGCTGCCAACAATGGCGACACACTGGTAGAAGCAGTTATCTCTGTCGAAAATAAATTTAGATTGGGACAACAAAGAAAATTTCAACTCAAAAACGACAACCAGAAAATCGTACAAACATCATCATTTACCATCTTTTCCAGCAATGTTTTAAAAGATGAAAACTAATAACAGTCTTAAGATCAACAAGTCACGATATTAATGATAAAATATTCAACATTGTTGGCATGGCCACTGCTGCCAGCAGGCATCCATAGCCTCAACAGGGTTGCCATTTAACCCACTCTGACATATGTATCATGTCAAGAAGTTCTAGATCAGAATAAAGGACATTAAAGAGGTTTCTTATATTTTTTCACAGATTTTCATGTACCCAACATTGCTTCGCTGCCAGCAGGCCTGTTCAGTACCCCGACGAAGTTGTCTTGATGTCATGCATGCATTTACCCGCTGTCAGCGGACCTGTTCAGTATCCCGACGGGTTTACAAACACTTCCCACATCTCTTATTAATATTTTTCTTTTTTTTTCTTTTGTAAATATATAGCTGAGAGGGGTGACGCTGATAATCTTGATATTTAACATATTTTTCAGACCTCATCAGAATTTTTTAACACCGTCCTTTATTCAACTCCAGAAATGTTTTATTTATAAAACAACTTACCACGATAGGGAGACATCTTTTGAGTCATTCCTTTATGGAAAAGGGACAGCGTAAAAAGATAATAGATGATCATGACAAACTTTGCTCAGAGATTGAAATTAGTAACTTCTTTCAAACAACAAATTTTTTCAACATAAATGTCAGTTTCAGAAATATATCATTTATGTTTGTACAAACTTTCAGAAGTTATTTCAGCGAAGAAATTTTTCTATGGTCTTTGTCTGAATGGCTCAGTGCACAGGTATGCATATTTTCAAAAAACACAGAAAACTGATCAATTCAAATCAAAACCAAAACAAAAAGCAAACGAAAAATGAAAATAAAAGAAATATGTACATAATATACAAGGGTAGTTATCAAACAAAGTATCTTTTTAGGGCTTGGCCATTCACCGGATAGGTGTCAAGCTTCCCTTCAAGATTTTGTAATCGAAAGGAACTAGGACCCAACTTTTCAGCAATTAAAAATGGCCCAAGCCATAATTTTTGAAACTTGGTGTGCTCACCCTTTCCTTCGTGTGGTTTGTCCCACTTCAAAACGAGATCGCCTACTTCAAAATTCCTATCAGAAGAAGAATTACAATCGAACCAACTTTTAATCAATTGTTGATGTTGATCTAACTTACGCGTAGCTTGAGTTCTTACTTCTTCTAACTTCATCAAAGCGTTAATGTGGCTTTCTAAAGGGGGACAATCTTCTTCTCAGACCTTTTGTGACAATTGAAGCGAAGGAAGAAGAATGTGAGGTGGCATAATGGCTTCTCTGCCATAAACGAGAAAAAAGGGGGAGTTACCTATATCGGCTTTGGGTGTTACCCTATCAACCCACAGTGCGTTCGGCAGTGCATTGTGCCAGTTCTTGTGATTTTCAGCCACGGTTCTCTTGATAATTTTGATCAAGTTCTTGTTTGTTGATTCTGCTAAGCCGTTGCCCCGGGGGTAGTAACTAGCATAATACTTTAGTTTTATTCCTTTCTCCAAAGCGAACTCACTCATCTCTAGAGAAGAAAAGTATGAAGTGTTATCAAAGACTAGACAATCAGGGATACTGAAATGAGTGATGATATTTGAGTTTAGAAAAGAAATCACCTGACTTATGTTAACAGTTCTTATCGCAGTAGCTTTGGACCATCGAGTAAAGTAATTTGTGGTTGTCACAATATACTTGTGCTGTTGTGAGGATGGAGGGTTAATAGGACCTATGATATCAAGGCCCCATTGCTGGAAAGGAGAATCGACTGAAACGGGTTGCAAGGGGAAGGCTGGTTTTTGCAATCGCCCTGATGCTTTTTGACAAATGATACATTTATGACACAAGGCATGGGAGTCCCTAAAAAGAGTGGGCCAGTAGTAACTGGCTCTTAAAACCTTATCTGCAGTGGTGTCACCACCGAAGTGACCACCGTCTTCTCCTGCATGCAACTCAAGCAATACTTTTTCTGCTTCGTCTTTTTCAAGGCAGCGCATCAGTACGCCGTCAAAATTTTGACGAAACAGTATACCGTTAACTAGATGAAAGGAGGCAAAATTTAGTCTCGACGCTCTTCTCTTGGAAGGGTCAAGGTGACGGGGTGCTGATCCATGTTCAAGAAAAAATCTAATATCGTCGTACCAAGGACTTACGAGGTTTTGTGCACAACAAATCAAACTTTGATCGCGTTGTTCTAGGTTTGATGTATCACTATCTTCTCGATGTCCTATTTCTGAATCAACAACCAACTTACACAATACTTGGCCTCTCACGATCTGTGCTGGGGTGATCTCTAAGTCATACTCCTACAAGGAGGTGACCCAGTTGGCTCTCTTCTCTCCTAACTCCTTTTTCACTAACAAGTTCCTTACAGTGGGGTAAGGGACAGTGACCTTCGTCCTTGACTTTAAAAGATAGGACCGGAAGTGCTTAACTTCTTTGAAAACAACATAGGCCTGACGATCGACCGCTGGGTAGTTAAGTTCAACACATTTGAAAGAAGAGCTCATAAAGGTGATGGGTACTTTGTTGTTCTTGAAATTCTTCTGAGTTAGGACTGCGGCATAGGAACGATCAGAGGCAAAAGTATAGAGTGTAAAATCTTGACAGAAATCAACGCTCATGAGAGATGGAGCGTCTATTATGGCCTTCTTTATGGAATTAAAATATTGATTTTCTGTGGGTCCCCAGTGATATTGGGTGTCTTTCTTAATCAGGTTCTGGAGAGGCCTAACCATTTCAGAGAAACTGGGGACAAATCTTCTCACGAAATTAATCTGGCCTAGGAAAGACTGCATGGATTTTTTGGATGTAGGTGGGGGAAGTTTAGCGATGAATTGAGTCCTCTCGGGGTCAATAATCATCCCATCACTAGACACAATGAATCCTAGGATTTTACCATGTTCTACTGCAAAGATGGACTTCTTGGGGTTCAAGGAGATGCCGTATTTATGACATCGTAGTAGAACGACTCGTAAGTGAGATAGATGATCGTCTTTGTTTTTAGAATAAATGGTCACATCATATAACTAAACTACTATGGAGTGATTGATTAAGCCTCGAAAAGCAATGTCCATTTCTCTTTGAAAGGTAGCACCAGCATTAATCAATCCAAAGGGAATTTTGCGATAAGCATAAGTGCCCCATGGGGTACGGAAGGTAGTTTTTAGTTGGTCTGGCGGAGACATCAAGACTTGGTTGTATCCGGAGAAACCATCCAATAAATATTTCCTCTCGGAACCGGATAATTATCTTTGTCATACGCTTGGTTCAGGTTTCGGAAATCGACACAAAGTCGAATTTCCCCATTTTTCTTCCGAACTGAGACAAGGTTGGATACCCATTGAGTGTGCCTAACAGGAAAAATTATTTTATCACTTAGGAGTTTATTCAATTCTTTTTGAACGGTCGGTTCTAGTTTAGGATACATTTTCCTCAATTTCTGTTGGAAGGGTAAGGTTTGGGGCTTCATCGGGATGACATGCTGTATAATATTAGGATCAAACGTTTTGAGATCATCGTAAGTCCATGCAAATATATCCTTGAATTCTTTAAATAATTTAACAAAAGTAGCTTTTTCTTGTCTAGAACATCTCAAGCCTAAGTTGATACATTGAGGATTTTCACTAGTCCCTAAATTGACTTTTTCATAAGACAATGAGGAACTATTGGTTTTGCAATTGACCATCTTTTTAAATTTATATTCAAAATCATAAAACTTTTCTACTCTAACAATAGATTTGGGTATGTAATTTACCATGTCCGATAGAGCTTCAGGAGATTTCAGATTAGGTATTACCGTAAAGTCATGCAAATTGTCATCGTGTGTGCGTTCATCTATCACTGCGCCTTGAAAGGTTTCTTCCATGTGCAGAACGTTAATGATCTGCTGATCATCGTTAAATACTCTCCAGTTTGTGATATTATCAGGAACAGATGGTCGAAACAATAGCTCCACGGAGAATGCATTTGGGGATAAGCCTTCTGCAGGAAGAAGTTTAGAGTCTACATTAGCTAGTATATCTGCTTCAGCATTATTTAATCTAGGAATGGAATTTATATTAAAAGTAGAAAATTTGTTCATTAAAATCCATACCTCAGACTGGTAACTTTTGAGATGCGGGGAAAGACAGTGTATAGAGTCTCTTACCTGTCTAACCACTATTTCGGAGTCGCTGAATACAACCAGATTTTGAATGTCCATGTCCAAGGCTTTTCTGAGACCTTGCAGTAAAGCCTCATATTCTGCGATATTGTTTGTACATTCAAATTCTAGTCTACAAGCCATTAATGTCTTATTACTTGCCGAATCGATAACGATGCAGCCTTCTCCAGCTCCTTCTTTAGACTTGGAACCGTCGAAATATAGAGACCAAATTTGATTTATGTCGGGCTCATGGGACTATTGTATAGAAGTTGTTGGTTGCACGTATGCTATGATCTCGGACTGTTGTTCAGGATTGTTGATAGGTGAAACCTCGGCCATGAAATTTCCAAAGAAGGTGTCCATCCCTTGGACTTCAGGTGAATCAGCAGGAGGTGTGTACGGTTCATTTGGGTCGTTCAAATCCGTGACCGTGAACTTAATGTAACGCTGACGATTCACCCTGATCTTGTTGGGCTTACCATTCTCTGGAAGCCATAAGTGAGACCAGTCTGTCGCGAAGTAACCATGTAGTTGCTCTGACCAATCCCTGCTCAAAATCAGACCATACACTTCTGGAATATCCATCACAGTTATATCAATAACCTGATGAACCTTTCGGTTAGACAATAATCTAATCAATACAATTTTTAGTTCTCCTATAACTTTAACATCTGTTCGATCAAGTTGTATGATTTTCAAAGTAGATGGTTCCACTTTAGTGTTAATCTTTTGGCAGACAGACCAAGGCATCACATTTGATGATGCTCCTGAGTCAACCATACAATTATGCACATTTCTGTTGAAGATTTTGAAAGTTAAAAGAAAAGGAGGTACATTCTTGCGAGTACTTAAAGTAGTAGATTTTGGTTTCTTACTCGCGGTTTCTAATGCTACTTTATCTACATTATTTACATTATTTACAGGAGTTACAGGAAGGCTTCCTTTATCTTAAGAATCAGGATTATTTTTAGTGGAAGTCTTCTGCGGAACTTTTCTTTGCACAACCTTGTTACCATTCGAATTACCATTCTTGCCATTTTCTGAAATATTTTGCAACATTTTCTATAACAAAAATGGAAATTTCAACAACTCATAAATAGAAATGTTAGCCCTTAATTTTTTAAGATCTTCAACAACATCACAATCTAATTTAGGGCTGACATTACTCTATTTAGTTTCTACTGATTTAGATGGCTTTGGAGGTGAATTTGTAGTGTTCTCGGTAGGAGGTTTGTTTGATGTCTTACTCCTAGTGTTGTAAGGGTGAACAGTCTCGAAGTTAGATTGAAAGATGCTATCCGAGAAGTGTCCAAAGATGTTTGGAGAAGACTCTTCTTCTTGAACTGTTTCCTGCTTGACTTCCTCCTGAGGGATTTCAGGAGGCATCAAGTTATCTTGGGCATCTAGAATTGTCTGAAGAGCACATTGCAAACTTTCTAGGTTCAAGCCTTCGGGGTTTGGATTAGGCCGGCTGGTGGGAAAAGTCTTTCGGAAAGGGGGTTTGTAGGGTCCTTTACTCGAGGAAGCTTCTTTAGTCGACCTTTTTAAATCTATAACTTGATTAGAAAATTTTTGTACAACTTTAGTTAAATTTTCCAAATCAGAGTTTTTAGGTTGTGTTTTTCTTTGAGTAGGTCTAGGGAGAATTTCAATCTTCTTTTTGGAAGAAGAAATAGTCTCACTCTCGTTGCTAGAAGAGTCCTTAAGGCTAAGTATGTCCTTTTCAATCTGAGTAGCCTCTTCGAAGGCTTCTAACAACATGGCCTTTTTAGATCATTTGACCCAAATAGCTATACTTTGATGTAGAGATTTAGTGTAGTAAGCTATTACAAGACTCTCAGCAGGCATAGAATCTGCAGGGATTCGATTTTTAAGCGTTAAGAATCTTTGATTAAAATCTTTAACTTTTTCTTTTGGGTTCATTTTTAAACTTGAAAGATCCATGACTAAGACTTCCGAAGGTTTACCATCTCCGAATATTTCCAGAAAGCATGACTCAAACTTTTCCCAAGACATGATGGTATGAGGTTGTTGGGAAAAGTACCAAGTGGATGCATTACCCTCAAAAGTATAAGGTAACAACCTACAGACAATGTCTTCATGTTCAAAATTACGGAGTCTGATGGCTAACATAAATTTTTTGATATGATCTTCATCTATCTGTTTTGAATTAAGGTCAAACTTGGGAAGCCATTTCTCCGGGTGCTTAGTTAAAGGGTGTTGGTCTCTAGGTACAGCTACAACATCCTGGTCCAACCAGGGTCTAGCAGGGTTGTTCTGATTTGCCATTGGGGTAGTGGGTGTGGAAGGCTGAGAAGGTGGATTGCCTTCGTCTGAAGAGGAATCTCCTCTAGAAGAGGAAGGAGATGAGGGAGGTGGTGAAGGAGGTATCCCATATCCTCCTTCAGCAGGATTTGTATTTGGATCTGTAGGATTCACAGTGAGATTAATGTCACCTAATTGTTCTCTGATATCAGATAATTCTAAAGGTTGACCCCATGGACGGTTCGGTTGCCTAAGACGAGATAAGGAACTGTGTGTTTTAATAAGAGACTGACGGATAATCTCTTGTGTATCACCACCTGTAGGATTAGGGGTTGTTGGCTCAACTGTGATCTGCGGATCTTCGGTTGAAGTAGTTGTTGTTTGAGGGGGAATATTATCTTGTGAATGGCTTCTAGTCACTATAGGTGATCGATTAAGGGGGGGGAGGAGTTTTGCGACCGCCTCGTGCCATTAATTAAGTTCAGGCCCTCCTTCTAGCGCCATTTGTTGACGGGCGAAATTGACCGTCCGTCAACTGAGAGAGTGGAACCGGTCCGGGGCTGTCTAAATAACCCAAGCCATTTGGAATGAACCACCTTGACGAGTTTAACGGCTCCGTTGGCCGCTCTAAGGTCCTAAAAAAACCAAAGAGAAAACTAACCTAAACTAACTAATCTATCTAAACAAACTAAAACTAACTAAACTAATAAAACAAACTAAAACTAAATAAAACTAACTAAATAAAACTAACAATAAATAAAAACAAACTAATACACTAATCTAATTAAAACAAACTACTAAATAAATTAAACTAAAACTAAATATAAACTACACTAACTATTCTATATACTAATTACTATTACACTAACTCTAACAATTAAAAATCTAATTACTAATTGAATTACAACTTATTCACAAATATACAATATCTACAAGTAGCAGATTTGAATAAAACCTGTAAAACTCATGTGATTTCTGTCCTAAGACAGCTAGAGATATATTTTTGATTTTATGATTTTATGAAGAAGAAATAAAACTTACTGAAATTAAATGATCTAGTATACTAATTCTACATATATATCTAACTAAACTAATATCTGAATTAAACTACTAATAAATATACTAAACAAATGACAAATTAACCTGGAAACGCTCCTAATTTGCCCTGTGTGTGATGACTTCGAAGTTGGTCGGAGGAAGTAAACTCGCACCGGTTAGTCCATAAGCTTCTCGTAAACAATAAGCTGTGATGCTCTTTGAGTTGTTTACAGGACAAACAAGACATAAAAAATCATAACAATTATATGATTTATAAATCTCCGCAATAAGGGAAACCTGTTATGCAAAAACTTATATTTGATAATTCAACTTATGAAGAAGAGAAATATGTCGTTCACAAACTGAATCAAACAATTGTTATGTTCTTTAAACATTGGAAGAAATCAGATATGGCTTATAATGACAAAATTATATCATTTGAAAAAGATTAAGATAGCTAAAGTAGTCATTAACCAAATACAAATTGATATACACAACATGAAACAAAATATTGATATAATGAGAAGCTAAACTTGTAACAAAACATCAAATTCTGCCTCAGTCTGTATTAAAACTCCATATCCTTGTTCTCCCATGAATGAGGATGAACATTATTACAAAAATAATAAGTATATATAAGTCTTTCCACAGGGTAAAACCCCCTTGTGGATAATATCAAATTGTTTTACATAATCTGGGAGATATTCCCAAAATCAACTAAACTAGGAAACTAAAATGACATCAGAATATTTCAAATATCCCCTAACTGCTCATCAAATCCACTGCAATTTCGAATTCATCTGCAATAGACCAAAAATATCAAGTTAGAAAGACATTTCATTAACAAAACAATAAAAATCTAATCCTACAGACTTAGCTACAGAATCATCTGATTTTGTAGCTAGTCTAAAATAGCATACAGGACCAGAATCGAAATCAAATCAAATCTTTAAAATTAATCAAAATCAATTTTCTTACAATGATCATTTAAAATGAATCACTAATGATTCAAATGATTTTATCTTTCAATATTAAACATAATCTAAAGTGATTCAAACGAAATAGGGGTAATAATACTCAGTTTTTCTTTTACCATAAAATCGGGTCAAACAGTAACAAGATTGTTTCATATCAAATGAAATCCATAGTGAGTCATATCGTGTGTGATACGATCTAATCCAACACAACCATAATCCATTCGTTATAGCTGTAATAATGTAGAATAAGATTCATGTTGTTTTAATTAAATACAAAGATGGAAATATGGTTACGATTATGGGTAAATAAAACATTCATAACAGCATCAACCAAAATTCACCATAAATTTCGATCGCTGAGCGTTGCACAGTCAACAGACAGGATCAATTAATAGTGATCACAACCATCATAAGATCGACATAAGTGATAATCATAAACTGGGCAAACAATCGAAACAAATCATGACTGAGTTTAATATAGAATAATAGTGAATCCAATCTCGTCTTACAAATCAAATTGAAACAAAATATTCATTTCCATTACAAATCCAACCGAATCATAGTCGAGCTAACGGTAAACCAATACGAATTAAGAGGATGGGTTTTTAGCATAACCATTATGAATTGAATCCATTCACGATTTGGGTGAATTTGTACAGAATCATATTAAAAATAATCCAAACTGTATTCCAGTTGGTCGAAAGTCATATGGACATAAAACCGTAACAGTTAACCATATCACAATTGTTACCAATCATAGCATATACATTATAACGAAATCAAAACGAAATGCGATTGTGTTCAGAATCGAAATATGAGAAACAACTTGTGTCTATAATAGATACAAACGATTTCAATTAGCAGAGCATTTATTTTAGCTAAATAAACCAATCAAATCCACACCAAGATTCAACAAATCGATGAAAATCTAATCGAAGCTAAACTGGGAAAACGAACTTTGATTAATCAAAACAAAACTATGTACAAAATGAATATAATGTGACAGAGCAAATCCATGCTGTAATCAGAGCTATTCAAAACCAAATTTGAATTCGTTATTTAAACAAGTGATAAAACATACCAGTGATGCTGCTCAAATTATGCAAACTTAGAATTCACGACCGATGTAGCTGATTCCACATTTTTAAACAAAATAGAGCCTGTCGTCCTCTATTTCTTATCAGTGGCTTGCAATTCAGCCTTTTGAATGGTAAGTTGTGCAACCTAGTCCTCCAAAGAGTGAATTCTTGACTGTAGCATAGGCACATCATTATAATACCTCTCTAACCACGAGCTACATTGATCACAGGATGGCACTGTAGATTTCGACAGAGCAGGAGAGGGTTTGGATGAATGACTAGGGGCTTCACAAGGAATCTTAATGCCTAGGTAGTTAGGGTTGTTTTGTAGGCAAGGGGGTAGGTTCTTCACAAAGTCAAACGAGGGTTCGGCACACAAACCTTTCGAATAGGGGTATTCACTAGCCAAGAAACTCTCCACTTCCGAGTTTTATTCTTCACTTAACACGATAGGGTTAGGATTGACAAGAGGTTTTGGCTTGTTCCTCGCCATCCAAGAAATTAAACGGGAATTCTTTTTTCCTTTGGCGTTTGTAGTAGGTTTGGCTTTACGCTTATTTCCCACAGGCTTAACAGTCTCGACATCCTTGGTCACAGAGTGGGGTAGGTCGATAGGTGAGTCGGGTAAGGTTTTAGGTAACAAAATACTGTAGGGTATCGGGGGTACAGTCTTCTCTTTGCTCACCACAGGTTTTTCAACCTGTGGAGGATTGGAATCCTCAAAATCATTGCGAGCAAGGAAATCATTCCAACAGTCTCCGTGTAACCCCAAATGACAAACAACAATCATTTTAACCAACCCATAGTGAAAAAGGCTACTATCAGTCTGGTTCCTTTTGTATTTCTTAGACATTTTAAACAGGCTTCTATGCAAGTAATAGGGAATATTGAGCTGATAACCCATAAAAACCATAAGCAAATGAAGGTGGTGTAAGAAAAAAAACCCGTACCAACCTTCACAGGTGATAAACTGTTTGATAATCATCAATAAATCATGCCAACGTTGTTTCAGCATGGTCACAGGTAAACCTTTATCACAGGAGATAACCTTACGCGACTGGAAGAGCAGTGTCTAAGGGACCTCTTCCACTTTGCAATTCTTGGACCATCGTTGTCCAGTGGCAGGAAAACCCGTAGCAAGACTTATAAACTGCTCGTCAATTTCCAATTGAACATCGTCGACCTTGGCTCGACAGCCATCAAAGGTCATGGCGAATTGTCTAGCAACACAGAGGTTAAAACCATCAAATTTATGTATAAACGGGAGCCACCCATTGTCCTCGAGGTCACTGTGGGCACTGTCGAACATCAACAGATCCTGGCTACGATTGGGTTCATCCCTCACGACTGGAGCCATGGTGCAAGCACATGTTAAGGGTTTGAGTTGAATTCCCCAATACACAGGAGCAGAGTCATTAACAACTACGAACGATCAAAGAGGAAGCATTAATGTGCGCATGCAAGGGTGGTTGAGTTTTTCACCGCCATGCATAATAGTAATGGCAAAGTACAACCGCCAATTAATCCTCTGTTCAATCAATCATAACATAGTTCAAAACCATACTATTCAGCCAACCAAAAAATCAAACGATGAGTGATATGCCAATGCGCAAATAACTATAGTTTTTCAAACCAATGTCATTCAATGTAAAATCAAACCCAAAAGTTAAATATTCCCCATCGTATAAGTGTGTAATCAAAGTTTTCAAACATTGTGACAATTGATATTTATAAAATCAACAAGCCAAGAGCTATAAAAATAAGGATCACATCACATAAAAACAAAATAAACCATGACCCCTATGCAATTTATAGAATCAAGTGTAAACCCATATGCTCAATGCCTCATAAGTTTAATAAAATCAAATTGCGCAATCAAAGTAAGAATAGGCAAATAGGCATAGTTCGAAAATCCTTTTAGCCACTTAGTGATAAACCAAAGGTAAGTGCCATTCAAAATATCAATGCAAATATCATGACAGTTCAAATAACAATGGATAAGTTTTCACGCTTACAGTCGTGAAAACTAAATGGAGACCAATTTGCAATTGTCGCAGGAAATGAAAATATCATCTATTTGGAAAATGTGACGACAATTTGAAGTTCAGAAGACATAGGTGTAGGCAGCTTATAGGGCAATGGAAAAAATTGAATTGGATTCCAACACCTCCATGCCTGTCCCTTCTCCCCCTTAAATGTTTTATCTTCTCGGGATTCATAGGCTCCCTCTCTGCATATGCAACCATTTTTTTAACATTTTTCATTGATCTTTTAAATTTATTTCTCAGGTCATTAAATGTGATCTGCAGTCAAAGTATTACTTAATTAATCACAATTATTTTCTTTAATTAATTTTACTTTATCATCTTTAAATATTTATTTAACTAGGGTCGTTACATACACCCACCCTTCAAGAAACTTCGTCCCAAATTTTAAGGTATCTGATGGTACAAAGGAAAAGAGCATGGTTCACACATTCACAATAAGTAACTGACATTATCAGTAAGTAAGTCAAGAAATCTCATACATACTAGTGTATATGTACAAGAAATGCATGTGTAACTAGTACATGCAAATCTGGTGCACGTACTAATAATCAAACTGTCATCCTTTAATAATTTTAGGTATGCATTCAATCCAATCAGCAAGACTAGTCTTTTATAAAAGACAATAATCAATTAATTGTGTGAAAAATTGTTTAATTACAATTGTCCGGTTCAAAAATTTATTTTAAACAACTGTGGTTTAGTATCATAATAATGAATATTCATATATACACATTTCTCTTTTATTTATTTATTATTATTATTATTATTATTATTATTATTGAAGGGACGACATCAAATTCTACCACAAGACAGATCTCCATATAGTCTCAACTATTCTACTCATCCTTCCTCCCTAACCTACTTCCAACTCCATTCCTATCCGTCCTCTGCTAGACTATCTTGGAGCGTCAACTATATTGACCTAACTCTAAATAGAACCCGTAAGTGGAAGTGTCGCTATCTCGACCAAGCTTCCCTAGCAGGCAACTCACAATCATCATCACACGTCTTGGGGAGCGTGAACTAGCACCGTCCTCCCATGACTTCAGGTTTCGGAGGATACATGGTGGGAAATGCCTCCACCCCTCCTAACAGAACTAGGGTCAACACCCTACAATGGAACATACAGGGGCATTGTGTTGTTGGAGGTTTTGTCATCGTTTATTCGGTTTTGGGCAGTGTTAGTACCAAAATCATGCACTAATCCACATATCATAGAAATGTATCCAAATCAATATAAATTGCACATACATTATTTATACCATAATGTTTCTCGGTTAGTGGTTCTGATATCCACTTTCATCATCATTATCACTTGGCTATTTCATAGCCCAGAACCTGCAGATTAGTCTGCAACACAACTCATACATTTCTATGCATTATCATCATATACTATCATCATTTCAATTTGGTATCCCTGTACCGATACATCAACATCAAAGTTTTCCACATAGAATTAGATTTCATAATATCCCATAATTCAAACTCATCATTCATTCATGATATTATCATTTGCCCAAAGTAGACTGCATCGTATCCAACATCATTTTAATAGTATTTAATCATTCAACAATTTCACTTTCTCACAATATGTCGCATCATATACATCATCATCAATAACATTTAAAAATTCGTAAAATTCACATTCACATAACAGATCGCATTACATGCCTCATCATTGATAACATTTAATCATTCATAAAAGTTCATAAGTTTAAAGTTTAAGTGTATCACTTAATAGTTTCACTGTGACTAGGAAATAAAGTGTATAGGCCTCAGGTAATTATGGTCGTCTAAGTCAAAAGGTGGTGTTACCTACATCCCACCCTTCAAGAAACATATTCTCGAGGTGGTCAAAATAGTGAGGGATAGTCTCACTGTAGTGTCTCGGYGTCCTCCCAAGTAGCAGATCCTGGACTATACTTGTCCCACTGGACCTTAACTTGATCTACTAGACGGTTTCTGAGCTGTTGGACTCTATGGTCCAATATGCGTAACGGTTCTACCGTGAGGGTTCCCACGTCCGATACCTACAATTCTTCCCAATTTAGTTTATGTGATTCATCAACAACATAATGACGTAAAACAGATACATGAAATACATTATGAGTTTTATGCAAATGAGGTGGTAGTACGAGACGATAGGCAACAGGTCCAATTTTCTCTTGGACCCTAAATGGCCCTATAAACCGAGGTGACAACTTTGTCCCCTTCCCGAACCGTATGGTACTCTTATTAGGACTGATATGAATGAAAACTTGGTCCCCCACTTCATAATTTTGGTCTGTCCTCTGTGCATCCGCATAACTTTTCTGTCTATCCTGTGCTTCCTTTAGTCTCTGCCCGATATGAATCACCTGTTCCTCCATTTCCTGAATCAATTCTGGCCCAACTGTTACTCGGTCTTCTAATCTATCCGAACTCAATGGTGTTTTTCATGGCCTTCCATACAAAGCTTCGTATGGTGGCATTCCGATGGAACTATGATAATTGTTATTGTAGGCAAACTCTACCAAAGGTAGGTACTTCTCCCACTAGTTTTGATTATCCATTACATACATCCTAAGCATGTCTTCCATAACTTGATTTACTCTCTCAGTTTTCCCATCTGTTTCAGGATGATAAGATGTGCTTAAGTTCAACTGAGTCCCCAATGCTGATTGTAAACTTGTCCAAAATATAGATGTGAATCTGGAGTCCCTATCTGAAATGATCTTCTTAGGTATCCCGTGCAAACGGATAACCTCGCTTATGAACACTCGTGGCACATCAGTAACATCGTAAGTGTCTCTCACCAGAATGAAATGAGCATTCTTGGTTAGCTTATCCACTATCACAAAAATAGCATTGTGTCTATGAGATGTGAGCGGTAACCCTACAACAAAATCCATAGAGATGACTTCCCATTTGGACATAGGAACATCATGTGGTTGTAGGAGGCCTGCCGGGTGATGGTGATCAGCCTTCATTTGTTGACACTCTAGGCATCTGGCGACGAAATGGACTACATCGTGCTTCATGCCTAACTAAAAGAAGAGTTTCTTCATCTCTGCATACATCTTCTTCACACCCGGATGCGCACAATAGAGTGATCTATGGGCTTCCTTCAGTATGATGCTTCTAATATTCCCATTCTCTGGGATATACATCCTTCCTCGATATCTTAACAATCCATCTATTTCCATATTATATCCTTCATACTTTGGGTCTAATTGCCTCCCGCTCTGGAGGTTTGAAGTAACCTTTAAATACCAACTGTATCCTAGTAGTTGTGTCAACACATGTTCCCTCAGACTGACCTTTAAGGTCACCAAGGAGAAGATACATGGTCTCCTACTGAAGGCATTTGCGACCGCATTTTCCTTTCCCTTTATATATGAAATACCAAAATCATACTCACTCATAAACTCACTCCATCGCCTTATCCTTGCATTCAGATCTCTTTGTGTGAAGAGATGTTTTAAGCTTTGATGGTCCGTTTTGAGTTCAAAATTTTGCCCCACAAGATAGTGCCTCAAAAGTTTTAGAGCTAGCATTACAGCTGCCAGCTCTAAATAATGAGTCGTGTATAACTCTTCGTGCTTCTTCAACTTCCTTGATGCATAAGCTATCACTCCTCCATCATGCATTAGCACGGTCCCCAATCCTTGTTTCGAGGCATCCATGAAGACCATGAAGTCCTTTTCCATATCTGACACTCGTAGAATTGGCGCACTAGTTAGTAACCTCTTAAGCTCTATGAATGCGCTATCACATTCTTTTGTCCATTCATACCTGACCCCCTTGCATTGCAAAGTGGTGATGGGTTTCACTATTTTTTAGAATCCTTCCACAAATCTCCGGTAATAACCTGCTAGCCCCATGAAGCTTCTCACCTCATGTGCATTTTTCGGCACTGGCCATTCCATAATGGCCTTTACCTTTTCTGGGTCCACCGAGATTCCTTAGCCTGAAATGATATGACCTAAATAGTGGATCTCTTTCTGGAAGAAGGAACACTTCGACAACTTCCCATACAATTTGTTCTTCCTAAGGAAAGACAACACTATTCGCAAGTGTTCCTCGTGTTCTCTTTCATTCCTGGAATAGATGAGAATGTCATCCAGAAAAACTTGTACAAAATGGTCCAAGTACTTCCGGAATACGCCGTTCATGAGGCTCATGAATACTGCTGGTGCATTGGTCAATCCAAAAGGTACTACAACAAACTCGTAATGTCCAAACTGAGTTCGAAAGGAATTTTTTGGGATATCACCTTCCTTAATCCTTAACTGATGATATCCAGATCGTAAATCGATCTTTGAGAATACCGTTGCTCCTTTCATCTGATCGAAGAGGTCATATGTTCGCGGCATTGGGTACCTATTTTTCACTGTAGCCCGGTTCAAGTCCCTGTAGTCTATACACAGTAGTAAGGATCCATCCTTCTTCTTTACAAAAATTACCGGTGTGCCCCAAGGTGAGACACTCGGCCTTACTAGCCCTAAGTCTAGTAACTCCTTCAACTGCATTTGCAATTCTCAAAGTTCTGGCGCCGTCATTCTATACGGAGTCTTGGATATTGGTTCTACACCAGTTTTAGCTCAATAGTAAAATCAAGCTCCCTTTCAGGAGGTAACCATGGTAACTCGTCTGGGAAAACATATGGAAATTCTGACAATACCAAATACTGATCTAATGAGGGTCCTTTCCTTTCACCCACTGCTTCCACTACATACAGTTGACACCCTTGCCTCAAGCACCACTTGACCTTCATAGTTTATATAAAGTGTAATGACACTTTACTTTGTACACCCTGGATCACTATTGGTCTTCCTTCGTCATCAATACAAAGCACCCTTTTTGCGAAACAATCTACCAAATCTCGATGAGATGCTAACCAATCCAGTCCAATGATTAAGTCATATGCCCCAAGAGCAATGACGTACACCTTCAACCTAGTAGTGCACACTCCTAGGTCTACTATACATCTATCGATGCTAGGTCCTACAACTTGTTTTTCCCCCGAAGCCATCTCGACTTGTTTAAATTCATCGTGCTCGTAGGCTGCCAGGCCACTCTTTTCTAATGCAGATGGTGAAATGAAACTATCTGTCGCACCAGAATCAAACAAAATCTTAACATTAACATGATTTAACGTACCTGAGGATTCTACTACTCTGGATTGATGTTTGGCCTGGCGGTTGTTAACTGTTGCGTAAATCTGATGGTTTCTACTTGCACTCCCCATCGGTGCCTTTCCTTCTCTATGCACGAACCCTGATTGTAACTCTGGGTAGTCATGCTGGTAATGGGGTCCCCCGCACCGCCAACAGGTAACACCAGGTTGAACCTGTTCATTGTTATGTGTCTGTCTTTGAAATGAGTTCCTTCCCCTGGAACCCCTGCCCCTACTAGTTGTTCCCCGAGATGGTCATGGAACTGTCTGCACTGTTGGCGATGAACGAGATGTTTCACTAGCTGCCATTGAAATCCATGTAGCTACTATCCCTGGCATGACTCTGTTACCATAAGGTGGTGGCCTCGAGCCCCCTCCCCTAGGAAATGTCCTCGGGGTCTTTCCTACGAATCCAGGGTGATGCAGAAATGTCGATCTGGTACCCCCTGTTAAGTTCATGTGTTCCTCCACATAACGCGCACTTTCTACCACCTCCGCTACTGAAGACGGTTTCCATATCCGCACCATAGCTCTTATCTTGGGGTTCAATCCATAAACGAAGCACTCTGCTTGTCGCTGGTCATTGTCCATATACGAAACATACTTGACCAGCTCCATAAACCTGATATCGTATTCTTCTACAGTCCTATTTCCTTATACTAAGGCATGAAATGCCCCTACTTGTTGTTCCTCATAGTATGCTGGCAGATACTTCCTTTGGAACCTCTCCTCGAAAAGTTCCCAAGATACTGTGTCTGGGGTAAGGTATAGTTGTCTTTCCAAGTTGCCCCACCAGTTTAAGGCATTGTCTCTTAACTGGAAAATTGCGATCTTTGCCTTCGAGTTGGATGCATAGTATCTTAAGGAAAAACACCTTGTCATGCCTTCCAACCATGCTTCCGCGCGTTCACTGGTGCGACCTCCGGAAAACTTCGAAAGTTTGATCTTCTGCAATTCTCGCATGATGTCTTCAGGTGGAAATTATCCCCTTGAGTTTCTTGATGCTTCTGGATTACTCATCCCAGACGGTGGGAGTTCCACTTCAGTCCCTACTGGTTGGTGCCCCTTTAAAGTCTCGTTAATGGCCTCCAACGAGCGCAGTATGAGGTCTAGTTCGAGCGATGGTGGTGGTGGTGGTGGTGGTGTCGGTGGTGTTGATGATGTTGATGGTGTGGGTGGCGTCGGTGGTGCCCGTGACGACGCTCCCCTTCCTCGACCCCTTAAAGTCCTCACAATCTTGTTTAACTTAACCTGCATCACCCCAAAGTTATCAGGGTGAGTTCCAGGACATTTCAAATTGGTGCTACTTAAACTTAGAAACAAGGTTGGGCGTAAGTTTTCTTTACTTGTCTGTAAACAAACATTACTCCATCAGGGGAATTGGCTAGGTTTGGGTTAGGATGAAGCATCTAA